>WAAE01037566.1:0-28224 GCA_013400495.1 Nicator chloris | reverse complement strand
AATTAACAGACCCATTTACAATTCGGCTCTGAATTTGTTTTCACTGTCCCTTATTAAGTCCAGGTATAAAAACTAGTTCAGAAGCTTTTTCCCCCATCTTTTTACAAAGGACAAGATAGAGGTTACATTTATGTATGAAGATGAATACTTAGTATTTATATTTAAAGCTACTTATGTACCTCAGACTGAGTCAAATTTCTCAGTCCACACAGTGCTTAGATTAGGCTGGAGGAAGAAGTGAGTCTCTGCTGAGCTACCAAAGAACCACACATGCAGGCAGGTTTATGATCATGAATTCAGTATGTCTTTTTTCAGCATAACTTTCCTCATCTGCCTATTACATTTACTCACATCACATTCAGGAACACTTCAGGAGTCAGAGGTTGTTCTCCCATCCTCCAGTGTACCTGAGTTGATGTAAGTCTTCGCATGTTTTGTTTTTTTTAATAAATCTGCTTTTAGTTAAAAGCATACCATATAAGATAAATGAGAAAAAGCTGTAGAAGAAAATGAGAATATTACAAAATGAAAATATAATACTAAGCAGAAGAGTTGTCGGGGTTAATAAAATGCAAGATAAGAGTAACATTACAACTATTAACAACTAAATACAAAACCTACCTAAATAAATTTACTGGTGGACAGCCATGACCTAGAAACATTAAGTTCTTTATTTTATATCATTACAATCTCTTATTAGCACCTCCACTATTCTCACACATACAAAAAAAAAAAAAAAAAAATCAGAAACCATCCACAACCCCCCTTCTTGAGGAGTTTCTGTCTGGAATCGTTAGCCAGGTTTATTCTCCCTGAGGCACAGACACAGTCTGTACTTTCTTGTCTTTTTATCAACATTCTCTTTCTGTTCATTATTAACTGATAAGTTCCTCCCCCAAAAATACATTCACTCCATTTTGGTCTGGAAACTGCTTTTCATATCTGAGACTGCAAATGTAATCTAAACATCTCCCCTCAATCCTCCAAAAGCATATTTTACACATTTCAGGCAGAAAGATGTGTGTCCTGAAAGATTTGTCTATCTTACAGGTTCAAAACCTGTCATTGTGGGTTTGTATTTCTTGCCTTGAAGTCTTTTATAAGCAGTAGGTCTAAAAAGATTATTTTTTTAATCACTCCAATACCTCAGTCTTGGATCCTCTAATCATGCTGGGCCTCATCTGCTTTGCATCACTTGGCAATTTAGGTTGTGCAAGCTATATTAAGTGTACACAGATTTTCATACAAACGGCATGTGCAAGATGTTTCAGCTTCCTCACGCTGAATCCACCAACTGCAATAGACTGTTAAAGTTTTGTTGATTTGTTTTTTTTTTTTTAATAGGTATTATACTCACAAATATCCCTTTGTTAAAATGTGAAGATGTTTGGAATTGCCAAAATGAGTTATTGCTCTGTGCACCCATATGTTCCAAGGCAGCTGAGAGTTCTTAGTGCCTCTGTAAACTTCGTGTTTTCAAGTCCAATGACCAACTACCTAAAAGTTGACTTAATTGTTATGACACACCATCACCTTGTCAGAGTCAGATGATATACAGCTCTGAAGAGCCATTCATCCACCCCAGTCATGCTTCAGCCTTCTACTTCCTCAATTCAGTGTGTGCTCCCCTGTGCAGGTAGCAAGCACATGTCAGGGTTCCCCTGCTAGAAGCCCTGACTTGGGTACCATTGGTCCTGCCCATTGGTGTCTCAGTCATTTTTGTCTTGTCTTCAACCCCAAACTCTCCACAGCAGTCTCTACTGCTCCAGCTCCAAAGTCCTAGTGCCCTGCTGGGCTTTGTCCAAGACTTTGACGTGCTCTTTTAATGTCACAGAACTGGGTAATCTGTGCACATCGAAGAAAATAAAAAACAACCTGTCATTCAAAGAGAAAACAAAAGATATTAATCATTTGGTATTATCACCACACAGCACATGTGTGCCTATGACTAAGACATGAGGGAGGAGAACCATATGCACCAAGCTATTTGCAATGCAGACCTGAAGAGGTTTTGCAAATTAGGTCACGGATGACGAGAGAATCAATATAACACACACAGACCCAGATGCAGTATTTTCACATTCCTCTTTTTAATGGAGATGAGGTGATATGAGGACCTCTTGGGTACAATTTATGCAATATGGGGTTTCATAAGAATGAGGTAACACTGATAACATTGTGAAGAAAAAAAAAAAAAAGATTTGGTGGAGTTTATTTCAGTTTAGTTCAGGAACTGGAGCTGCTCAATTGCCTTACTGACCAGGTGTCAGTAAAGAATCAGTAAAATCTATTTCCATCTATGTACAGCTGACGTGTTGCCAGTTTTTTCTAGAAATAGACATTACTGAGGCTAGCTCTCTTTTCTTGCCTTCCACTTGGATCACTGCAATCTGCTCTGAAGTTAGAAAATATTTGAAAAATTCAGCTAGCATAGAAGTAGGCAATATTTTAGAGGCAAACCATTTGGAAACAGCCATCTGTGCTCAATAATGGTTGGAAAATTTAGAAAAAATGCTACTTTTCTTTTTTTTTCACTAGTTTCACTCTTTTTTATCCTTTCTGCAGTGGACTTCTTTTCAGTATTAGTTGTGAAAAAAAGACAGCTTTACAGCCAAATTTTGTATGATAGCCTACACGATACCAATTCATTTGTATTGACCAGAGACCCTGGCATCCCTGAGCTACTCCGAGCCCCATTTCTTTCAGCTACCTCATCTCTTCTAATCCCTCCACTCTATTATCTCCCTTCTACTTATTTTTCACTCTTTGCTTCCACTGCCAAGACCACACAAGCAGCCAAGAAGCCAGTATGTTGGTTTAGGTGGGATGCAGCTGCCAGCAAGGGCACCTTCACCAAAAATCTACATCAGTAAAAAAACTTATTCTATCCTTATTCTGACAGAGCTTGGATTTTCTGTCTGTTGGACAAAGTACAATCCCTGCAGGTTTCTGAAGGAGACAACATTTAGCATTAGTTGGTTGCTACTTATTTTAAATAAAGTCAGGTATGGTGATAGCAATGATGTCTCTATTAAGCAGCAGCAAATTTCTCTTCCTCACACATGTATCACACGCCTTCCTGTATTTTCTTTAAGCTAAAAAGGCATTTCTATGGAGCAGGTCACTGATTTCAGGTGAAGACAACTGAGAACTCACCATTTGTAAGATGTGTAAATATTCAGGAGGTCAACAGACTGTATGGGGCTACAAATATATCTGACCAGAAAAAAAAGACACATTTACTTTTCCAGTACCTCAGTGTAAGTTTCTCTCCAGCATCCGTTGTCTCCATAAGCACTTCTTCCCACACAAAAAAGGATAAGTTCCTTGCATTTACAATTAAAGAAATTAAACTGTTACTTAATATATGTTTGATTCACAAAAAGTAAACAGGAATTTTCAAAATTCTAACTAAAAGCACATACATTTTTCCTGGTAATTTCATGTTGCTGGGAGCGTTTTTTTTCCTATTCCTACTAGAAGCTTCCTACTAGAGATGGCTTAAGTAGCAAATATATCATAACCTTCCAGTGGTAAATATCTGTTCTCTTCCAAAAGACAATAAAATTACTCTTAAGTGATATCATTTATATTGTTTCTTCCACTCCCTTCCTCTGAAGTATTTAAACAAACATCAGAAAATCCTATTTGTACTATCAGCGGAAGCTCAGAGAGCTGTTAGCTCAATGTATACACACTCTGTTCACTGACCTAAACTATAAGAGACTAACTTCAAAACTACTGACTGAAAACTGATCTTAAACACTGAGCAAGTGCAACAGATCCTGTAACTATACCTCTGGAAGAAATGCATTAGAGATGGACTAGGAAAAAATGGTCAGAAAAAAACCCCAAAATCCAAGCCAGAACCATTGGGTGTCACATTAACTCAGACATGAGTTTCTTTTTTGCAGGCCAGTAGCCCATGGCAGCTCCTCTCCAATTCCCTGTATTACTGAAACAAAAACCCAGCAGCCTCAGAGTCCTCTGGCACACAGCAACACTACAGTGGGTCAGCTCTCTCACAGAAATGGGTTCTGTGGCTCAGCTTCCAGCCTGGTGTCAAACAAATTGGTCCTGCTCTCCACCTGACACAGATACGCTTTGGAAAATGAAGAGAAAAAAGACCTGGCCCACTTGAATCCAGGGGTTCTTCCCCAAATGCTCAGTTCTCAGCTGCATCTCACTACTTTGTGATGTCAAAAAGCAGTCTGTTAACCACAGGACACCCCTCTGTTTCCAGACACCAGAAAACCATCAGCCTTCCTCCTTGAACCATGAAGCCTGAGAAGATACAGCGTACTTCAGCCATATATTCAAGTCTCAAGACAATACAAAAATAAGCATTTACGCTTCCTGTTTCCAGGTAATGATGAAATGGAGAAGCTGTTTTTCAGGAGCTGAGTCTGGCCTTTTCCAGAAAAATTCCCTCTTGTCCCTTAATTCAGGTGACCCATCGTCTTGTACAACTGTAAGATCACTGGCCCAGCCAAGAGCAGGATCATCGGAGCAGGCGTGACCCATTCCTGAATCTGAACAAAATCAATGCAGTCCAGGTGCCCCCAGGTAGTCACCTTTGCTAGCTAAAGAAATCTATCATTTGCTGCCTTTGAGCTCCTTCAAATCATTTCTTTGATATGGTCATTTGCTCTATAGCTTGTTAAGTCCTTTATCCTGCTAGTTGCCATTCACATCCTGGATTTTAAATGGCTTTCCTACCTGAGTAAAAAGTTGTATGTATTTTACATTGAGCATTCCCAGAGTACTTCAAGTATGCACAATATGGCAGGTCTGGGTCTCCAGATAAAAATTAGCAAGTCATCCTGCCTTTAGCTTTGACTACAGTCCTTGCTTTAAGCCAAATTGAAGATGGCAAGAACTATGCACAGCTAATGCCTTTGGCATGATCCCACATGAAAGCAGGATGACCTTGGGAGGCTCAATGAAGAAGGAGCAAGGCAGGGTATTCTTCTCACAGCACGGCAATATATACATAGCAATCATCTACTCATCCTGCTCTGCTGCTGCAAATTAATGCAGTACCAATTTCCTTACATTCCACTGCAGACAAATCTGCTTACCTTCCATAGTTTCATTTGCATTATTATCGACATCTTAAAAATAATTATGGTTTGAATACACACATTTTGAACTAGTTCTGCTACTTTTCAGTCCTATCATGTATCCCTTCATTATAGCAACACTGATTAAAAAGAAAGAAGAAAAGAATGCCTAAAATAATTTGTGGTTCAACTCTCAGATAGACATGCATGAAACTAGCTGATATTTATAACACAGATCAGGAGTGATGGAGTGTCTATTTCTAACTTGTTTTTAAAGAATTCCACCTCTTCTAGAGAACTGTCCTCTTCCCTTTTGAGCATGGTTCTGTTTGTTCCTGCCTTACAGAACAGAGCACATCAAAGGAAAACAATAATGCATTTTGGCAGCTACAGCTAACAAAGAAAGCATCTACTTTAAGACTTGAGGATAGCAAACTAAGGTTAAGTTCATCATGTCCTAGCCAAGAAAACCTGCAGAGACGTATGCTTACAGAAAAAGCAAAGCTGGAAGCTTAGTCCACAAATTTCAGTTACCAAAATTGTAAGGAAGGAAGAACAGAGTTTAAGAGAGGCTATGGAATTGAAGGCGATTAGCCTTCAGTGGCTTTTTTCAGAGTCCTCACAAAAAAAAAATCATAAAATAAAGTATTTTCTCCCTCATGTGTTACTTATGTGGACATTAAACATATCAGGAGAGAGGACTGTCTCGAACTGCAAGGAAGTCTCTCCTTTGAGTGACATTGTGGCTCAAGAATAATTTCAGATACAGCAACTCAGGCTGCTTCTAAGAACTTGCAAGTGCCTTCCCTAGAAGCAAAGCTGAAATCAGTGGGATGATCCACGTGGTCTGGTTTCCATCTGGACTACAATGTATTTTAGTATTTAAATTGAGTCCTTCTACAGTGTCAATGCAGAGGGCATAGACCTGGGGCTGAAGCTCTTCAATGCTCCACTCTCTCCAGCCACATGCCTTACTGCTTTGTATTTCAAGAACTAATGACAACATGCACACAATTAAGCTGCCAGAAACATCCCCAACAGCTCAGAGGCAATCTCAGCAGAGAGGATTTTGCTCTCCATGGACAGTCCTTTGCATTTTTCAAACAAGTATCCAAAATCCTCAAGCCTACTTTACAGTCAGAATTGACTCACGTCACTTCTCCATTTTTTTGCTGCTATTTTTATACCTGCACCTTCCTCTCAAAAAGGAAAAAAAATCAAATTCAGTAAATTCCTGTAAAGGGTAAGTGATATTTTAACAACATGGTGGCATTTAAACTCATAAATTGAGTGTCCACTGCCTAAAGAAGCAGAAAAACATGTTTAACTTCGCCAGCTATCCTAAATATGATTCAAAAGTGAATATGACTATTAAAATTGTTATTCTCAGCAATAACCTTTTAGAGTTACTGAAGTGAGAATTATCTGAAGTCAGCAATATTTTTCCATGTATGAACCAATTTCTTAAAACGCTGAGCATTCTTCCTAGTTCTTCTGAAATCAACGTGTTCTACCTGAACTGAAATACATTATTTGCCTATGATCCGAATATAGAAAAAAAAAAACCTATTGTTAAGTAAAACTGTAAAAATAGTTACACTTATTTAGCTATTGCTAAACAATAAATAGCAGAAAATATTTTGGAAAGGTTTAAAATCTGTGTCTTTAACAGCATGCATCTCATGCAGCAACGAAAGTGGACTGTATTTAATTTTTGCATGAAAACTCATGCAACAACACCTTCCAGAGCTGAATATATAATGGATAAGACCTGCACAGTCTGGTTTAAACCACAAACAGCCGAAGCCATCGAATCGCTCCCCCGACCAACTCAGTGTGTACAAAACCTCAGTGCAGAAACTGCAGTTATTTTGAACACTGCATGTGGGCACAAGCAATAACCACCTGTTAAAGTACTGATGCTCCTACACGACATTTCAAAACACATTTTCTCCAGTTCTGACAGTAGTTATTTTTGGCACACGCTCTTATTTTGTAAACCCTTTCTCCTCTACTACCTTCACTATTATCTTGACCTAAGATTTTCCTTCTGCTCTGAAACTACACTTTGAACACAGACAGAACCAAAACCCAGAGTCTTTCTGAGAATCCAAGAGGCATGCTGTGACTGTAGCTACAGCTGTGCAAATCCAGGGTGTGGAGCTCCTATGGATTTGCCCGATATGGGAGGTAAGAAATTGCTTAAGTCTGAATCAAAGGGACTACACTGATAGAACAATTGAGGAAGAATCTAAATAAAATAAGATACAACCAACAATTTGCATTTACAAGAACAATGGTAATTTGCATTTAAAAGAACAATCATCAAGACTTGGTAAACATCTTTTTGCAATGTAATTATGATCAATTTCATTCAGGAAAAAAAATGCCACTTGAAACTATTTTCTTTACTAACAAGATTCTTCGTAAAAAAAAAATCAATTTTATAAAATGCACTTAGCAAGATTTAAATAGGAAAAAAGATCAGGCCATTTGCCTTCATGTACAATTTGATCAGATAGCATGTAATGGAGGTGACAAAGCCCTTTGAATTTTCCTCCACGACTTGAATTTCAGCTAATTTTCTTATGCAAATAAGGGCTAACTAGTTACTTTAAAAATTCCATCTCTTTTGACTACAAAAACTCTGAATAGATTATTCGTAGCACTCGAGTTTAAGCAGTTTTGAGTGTATTCTCATCTCAGTGCACAGACAGCTATGCATAAGCCTCTCATTAAGGATAAACCACCTCTCATTGAAATGAGAATATACCCCTACGGGTTACTGAATTAAATTCATGTTTTGTTATTCATCCAAATCATTTTACATTTTCATAGCACATTAACATAGTCTCTGTAACTTTGTGGTAAAGGCAGATATACTCCTCATAACCTGCACTAGAATATGAAAACATACAGTGCAGTCCTAGCACATCTGTTAAAAGGTGGTGGGTTGGAAGATGAACTTGGCAAGACCGTTTTGCTACATGTCAAAACCTCTGTCAGTGCTCAAGGACTTTTTGCTATTTTTCAGGACTTTTCTGTTATTTTTTAATACAGCTTACGGTACATTTTTGCCAACCAGAAGATAGGCAAGAAGTTCTGTTTGACAGAATAAATGGAATATCTGATAATCAGGCTAAAGGGAGACAGAAGCAGTACAAGAGCTCAGTTCAGCTGCCATTAATCCCAAACTTGACTGTGTTTTGCTGCAGGGTCCAGCACATACCTAGAAATATATATGACCTAGATCCTGACCTTCACATCGATTTGTTGGGGTTTTTTTAAGTATCCATGTAATCAATTTGTCAGTTTGTGCTACACTGCCCCTTAACCTCTATCCACACATGGAAGATACTTGTCTATCAGCCTTTGGCTATGAACTCTGAACTTTTCAGTTTAAAGCTATTCCCAATTTTTCCTTGGCTCACGCTCAACGCAATTAGAAACCAATTAACTGATCAACAAATCAAAGCATGCCTGAAATCAAGACCTCACATACTTTTTTCATCCTTAAACCTTAATAATGAGCAAATAAAAATTACATGCATACCAATGAAATGCAGGAGACATGAAAAACAGCAAACTTTTTGTGTTTTGCAAACCCATGTGCCTCTGAGGCTAATAGGAAGAGAGAAAAGTAATAATTTTAATGTTTGTCTTGGTGCTTATTTTTTCCCTTCCCCATAGTTCTGCAATTCATGTTATTGCTGTAGTATCCATTGGGGAGAAATTTCCTGAACAACTTTTTCAGATGTGTCTGAGCAATTTATTTCTTGAAAACTTCCTCAGAATATCAAAAGTATTTTAAAACAAAGTACTTTAAATATATATATAATTTTTACTGCATATTTAATATAACCTGGTTTGAAAAATGAAAAAGTCTATAAAGCAGTTATACTTGACCTTTACCTCAAAGCAAATGTGAAAAGAATTAATTTGACCCCATCTGTAGATTAATATACACTCTGTTTTGGTTATGAAGGGCTTGGATCTGTGGGTTACGTAGGTCCAAACTGACTTGGGCTGTGACACTGTGCTGAGCACCTCATGGCATGTTCCAAAAATTCTCAGTTCTCACAAACATCAGCAGGAAATAAAGTCTGTCAACCCACAGGACAGGTCTCCCCAAAGCACTTTAGACTGCCAACAGAACAGTCTCTTTCCAAAGATAATCTAAACCAGTATTTATCATTCATCATGTATTTTGGTTTAGAAAACCTACATAACTAACACAATTGTATAATTTTACAAAGGAAATTAAATCGTTCATCTACATTGCCTCTCATTTTAAATGCTAGATGCTCCAGGATTTACTGAGATACCTTTCATGCAGCCAAACCCCTAGCTAAGTGGGAGAAAGTGTTACTTGGAGGATAATCAGATACCAATCTGGTTTAGAAGTCATTATCTTCTGCAGGATTAAAATTTATTTAAAAATCTGAGTATATTCATAAAGCAGGAAAACAGAATTTATAGTATACTGAAACAAACTTTCTGCCTTACATTGTGGTAATTTGGACATTTCAAATTCCAAACAAAATGACAAAAAGTCTGTGGGAGCATCCATTGCTCTGCAACTGCCCCTTAAAAGTTTCACACAAATTTTAATAAAATATCAAACATACAGAAATAAAGCTCTATATGCCAGAAACTCTTTATTGCTCGTATTAGCTTACATTTCACACTCATTACAAAATAGAAATACCAAAGTGATATTGAACCCAGTGGCTTTCCTTGGTAACTTTTTTTTTTTTTCTAGGACACAGTGAAAACAGTTTTTCAAAGTCATAAAAGGGATTTGGTTGTATACCTTCTGTTAATTTAACAGGTAAACCAGAAAAATCTGAGCATTGGTATTTAATGCCTGAGATAAAAATGACTGAACTTACCAGGACACACTCTCTTACTACTGACTTCAACATATTTTGCATACAGAATGATTGCATCCCTCGTGGAGTTTCAGTAAGCATTCCAGCACATTGTGTCAGGATATGCAGAGAATATTATTTATCAAGCATGCTCACTCAGACAGGAATCTGGTTCTGGAACACAATGACTCAAAAGCCCTTAGATACTCTCCAGAAACACTGAGCAGGCAGGACAAGGAGATGGGAAACACTTGTGCATCATGTCAGCAGTGACAGTGTGCACTGGACTAACATGACTCAGAAGGATGCATCACACACCAAAACCTTTGAGACTTCATATTCTTTCAGGACAGTTACTCTGCTGCACTGGCCCACTGCTGCACAGCTCCAGAAAAATGCTCCTTTCCAACAGAAAATTTTCTGCCTCTGGTCTCAGCCCAGAGGTTCCCCTGCTTCTTTTCTAATCTGATTCCCTCCAGACATTTTTAAGCAGAAAATTAAAACATACAATGCAAAATATCCCCCAAATTCAAATGAGTTGGCTTCTAATATCAGGTGTTATCCAAAAGGCTTATCCTGACTTCTGCTGCTCACCAAGGTGTGAAAAATGCACAAGTGAGAGCACTAAGGCAGCAAGGGAGCTCACAGCCACTAAAGGCAGCAGCAGTATCAGAGTGTCATGTCTTTGCTGCATCAATGGGAGGCTCTTAAAATGGAAGGCTACAGTACTGACTACTGCATTTACAGGTTATTATAAGGAAGTCAAGCAAATCTGCACCTCAGTGCTTAAAATTAGAGTGGTAACTAAAACAGATGTGAAAATGAGATGAGAAAAGACAGGCACTATTTAACCACACAAGTCTACTTTGAAATCCCAAGGGGTGGGAGAAATGTTCAGCAGGGCATAAAAACCTTAAGCAAAAAGGGGTCTCCAATGTATTTTTTTACACTCACATTTAAGTAAGATCTATAGCTTTGCTGCCTGTGGATCAAGAAAAGTATAAATCACACTTCAAGCTTGTTGAGCACATGCTGTGCAGGCCAGATCCTTCTGGAACAAACAGACATTAAAATATAAACCTCTGCATGCTCCTCTGAAGTAAGAAAGTTAAGAACTTGGATCATCAAGATAAATTGAGAATATTATGACTCCATAGCAAGATTAATGTAGTCATATAATCTGACATAATTCCCATTTCCAGGACTGCTTTTAAAAGCCATAGCAGTATTGTTAAATTAGATGCCTAACCTCTAAACTTCACAGCACAGGAGCTATTGGAGCTTTATATCCTGTGTTAATAGGATGCATGCACACTCTGTATGTATATATACAGTTACAATCCCTGTAAGAATACATCTACAAATCAAAAGGTACTCTGGACATGAGATTTATGTCAGAGATTGTTTATATCTGTCATACTAGCAAGTTGGCCAAACCCTGTTCCATCAAATATGTTAAACTGAGTTCTCCAAGAAGCCATGCTGGTATAGCTTTGGAAAAAAATATCTAAAAATATATGAAGACAGGAAATGTTTCAGGCCCTTGGAGATTCTTAACATGTATCAGAATAGTCTTCACATTTAACACCACTCCCAGGGTCAACCAAACATGTAATATGCAACCTCTGTCCACTACAGCCAGACATGGACCTCTATACCAGATGGGTATGATTAAAGATGTCCTATAGTTCTTTGATGCTCAAAAAAATCTATTATTAAGTTATGAACAGGAGCACGACAGCATAAATAATAGTAAAGCATGTATAAATATGAATTAAAAACACTGCTGGCCCCCAAACCATGTATTTCTTTGGAATATGTTTTGAATCACAAAAGCATGTATGTTTTAGCTTGATGCATTTCATGTACCAGCTTTCACAGCATGTTCTTATTTCCACTGCATCATGAATCTGCTCGAGGCTAATGGCTCCCAAGGGAACTGACATTTTATTTGTATTTTTTCAGTCAGTTACTGAAAATGATATTGTCGTGAAGGAATTACATAGTTTATGCTCTAAATGCTTGGAAAAAGAACTAGAAGTAAAATAGGACTGCATCTTGCATCTCTATTTTTTGTTTGTTTGATTGCATTCAATTATCTCATCTACTTCTCTTCTAGAAGCCTGCTCCAGTTAGTGGACTGGACTAGACTCCATAGAGAAGCAGATTATGTCCCACACTACTGAGCCACGCGCATCAATTCAAGGAATGCAAGTGACAAGTGCAATGACCAGGGATTTGAAGGACAGCAAAGCAATTTTTTCCCATCAGGATCAATGTTATAGAGGCAGGATGTGTGCAGGCTTTAAGCAAAACACACAGTTTAAATGCATGGAGAAACATGAGGCACAGAGGATGGAGAGGCAAGAGAAAGCACACTGGGATTGTCAAATGAAGGAAATGATAGCTTTTCAGAACAGACCTCCACCCTGAAATACCTCAGCTCCTTCTTCTAGAACACTGACTTTTCCATTCTTTACCCTTGGGGTGGCAAGCAGCATCTTTATTCAAGTAAGGCAAGCAGTGATGATGACTGATAAAAATGAAACTGTTCAGAAGTAAGGAGCAAGAAAGCTCACAGTAACAGATTTACATCGGGCATTTAGTTTTACAGAAGCAGAACCCGAGATTTTCAGGTGACTGATCTTATCTGAAAAGGGAGCTACCAAAATGCCAGCAATCCTAAACTGTGTGTCCTTCTGAAGCCCCGGCACATAATGTCTTTCTTATTAAGAAAAGTGAAAATTGCTTCTTAGCAAAAAGTCAGCAACGCCTGAGATAAGCTGCCTCTGGCTGACTCCCTTGGAGGAGTATGGGATGGTATGGTCAGCTGTATGTGCGTGACTGAACTCGGGTATACTCTTGCTGTATCTCCCCAAGAAGAAAAGCATTGTTTTTCAAGAGGCATCTCTCAGCATGGCTCAGAAAGTCTATCTGTAACTGAAAGTGCAATGATACAGTGCCACATTGCAGCTCCTAAGCAGGAGAGGTTCTATAAAGAAGGAATAAAGCCTGGAGAGGTTTAAAGCTCATCCTTTCATTTTTTTTTGGTTATACGGTGCCTTTCTCACAGATGTTTTCCTGAGGCAGGAAGCTTGAAGGTATATCACAGAAAACATCACTATAAACTTCACCTGTTGTTCTTACATGTTAGCATGACCAACTCTAACAGCCAGAGTACTGTGACTAAGTGAAATTTGTTCCTGTGTTGCACTCCAACGTTAAATTAAAATTGAATTACAATAAAGCAAATGAAACGTAACAAAGAATGTTCATAATGGAAAAATATTTTGATATATGAGCACTGTAGATTGCAAAGGGAATACACTCAGGGTATAGAGAGGCAGCTCATTAATGCAACAGAGAAATATTTGTTAAACTTGGTGTAGGTATAGATTCAATGGCTTTTACGGGCAAATCTCATGGCATTCATCCAAGCAAAACTCCAAGTGAAGTGAGCATTCTCCCTAAAGACTGCAACATTTGTCCCTTAGAAATACAAAATAATCAACAATAAGCAGTTTGGATTAATTGAATCCAATAGTAAATTAATTTATACAAATACCGAAAAGAAAAATACCCTTTTGTTAGCTAATAAAAGCTAATACACTCCTAAAAGTCTACTTTATTTCTACATTTACTTATAAAATACACATTTAATGTACAAATATCATAGTTTACTTACTTTGAAACCCAGACTAAGCTTATAATAATAGCTATTGGCACAACCTAGTTAAACTGTTGGTATTTCACTGGAGATATTGCAGTTCACAGTCTGTAAGTCAGGGATAAAATGTTGCATAAAACATTTCTAACTTGGTGAGTTCAGAAACATAATGGAATTTAGGCTCTAAAAGCAGATTTTACAGAGACAAACCTTATGTAGGGATTTGAAACATCCTACCCACGGACACTGAACTAAATTGGCTTAAATTGGTCTCCGGAGTATGCTTTAAAATGAGATGGTTTCTCACATCACAGTCCCAAAATCAGATTCCACTGAAGAAGGAAGACTACAACTGAGACCAAAGCAGACAAAAGTTTAGCACATACTTAATTCTAAAATTGAGGGTGGGATATATACAAAGTGGGTCTACTTTTATCACCAGAGAATGGTATCTACAGGTAACTCATAATATTCAGAAGCTTGGTTTACATAAACAGATTTCTCTCTCACACTGATCCTTCTGTTATTCTTCCCACCCTTAGTCCATTCTGCCTCCTGTGAAGCATTACCTTCCTTCATTGCTGCCCATTAGAACAATTCAAGCATGTTAATCTTTCATAAAACACTTCATCACAGAGAGCTAGAAGATCAATTTTCTTATTTTAAACCATGATATCTGAGTGTATTCTCATAAACCACAAAATGGTAATTCAGAAAGTAAAGAAAAACCTAAGAAACCACATGATGTTTCAGAAAAAGTTTGATTATACAGAAAAGGACATAAATTTCACTCTTAAGAAAGCCCTTGAGACTGAGAACTAACTCTAAAAAATCATTAATGTCTCCTCCATTATAAGAAGTCTTCCTCAATTAGATTGGAAGAGGCCTCTAGGTTCACAAATATTTCTCCCTTGTTATCACACATAACCACATCATATAAGCTCTTAGATGAATTTTGCAAATTTAATCCGAAAACCAATCTTGAACTGTTGCTCTAAAACCTCCTTTAATTGGAAGTAACTTTTTTTTCTGTTTTCCAGCCCATAACTATCCATGTGTGGGTCATCTTGTGTATATACCACCACTATCCTTTGACTCAAACAGTTGTTCCCTTCCTGGCGTTCAGTTCCTTGCATACATAAAGAGAGCCATTTTGTGACTTTCCAGGCTTAAGAACAATATATTATCTTTCTTCTATGTGTCCTTTTGTCGAACGTGAACCTTATTTTGCCAAGGAGTGATTAGATTTACACAGTTATTCAGATAAAATTTAACCACTAAGATTGTGCAGGAAAATGTATTCTTTTGCCCCTTTCTATGTCAAACAAAGTATTCTCACCATGTAAGTAAAACTCTGCTTCACAGCCATGAGGAAGTGGCAGGGGTCATGGAAATTCCATCAGCACAGAGAGGTTTGGAAGGCATCATAGGTCTTCAGAAGAGTACAGATCATAGAATCATAGAATGGTTTGGGTTAGAAGTGACCTTTAAAGCAATCATCCAGATCCAACCCTCCTGCTACGGACAGGGACACCTCCCACAAGACCAGGTTCTGACCTTGAACACTTCCAGGTATGGTAAATCCACAGCTTCTCCAGGGAACCTTCCCCAATGGCTCACCATTCTCACAGTAAAGAATTTCTGCCTAATATCTAATCAAAACCCACCCCCTTTCAGTTTGAAGCCATTCCCTGTCGATACATACCCTTGTATAAAGTCCCTCTCCGAAATATTTTAGGCCCCCAGCACTTCCAGTACTGAACACTGGTCTAAGGCATCACTCATCAGAGCATTCTGTTCTCCAGGCTGGACAACCCCAACTCTCTCAGCCTGTCCTCCTCCAGCCCTCTGAACATTTTCAATGACAATGATAACCAAGACTAGAGGAAAGCTGCAGGGTCTGGTGATCTCCAGGAGAAGGACTATTGGTAGGAATGTAGAGATTTCCCTGGCAAGAAGGAAGAACCAAGCACATTAAGTATAGGCTTGGGGTCAGACAAGAGGTGGCAGAAGGTTCATCTTTACAGGTGTCACTGGAGCCTACACACCTCCCTCACCCCTGTCCACTCAGGCATAAACCCCACCTTCCTCCTAGAGCATCCCCCTCCCTTCAGCAGCAGCTGAAGTCAGTCTGACACATCCCAGCCTCAACCCCCTGTGTCTTCTGGGCTGCTGATGTGCGAGCAGGCACCTCTGGGACAGGTGACTTGGATGCACACAGGGCACAGAGCCATGGCACTGGCCAGCCTTCAGTGAGGCAGGGCAGCACACTCCACCTCTGCCAGCAGGCTGGCTTCCCAGGCACACACCGGGCTCCGTCCACATCTAAGGAATCTGCATCTGGCCTTTGCCTACATTGGAACCATTATTGTGAGCCTTTGGAGTCATTCTGTGCTCGGCTAGTGATCCAGATTTCTCTCGCAAACAGCGAATTCTCAAACAAACAGAAATAATCTGAACAAGTCCTCAAGCACTAGCATGCTTGCACACTGATCTCTTGCACACTGTAAAGCTAAACTTCTTCACATTTCTGCAAATCTAGTCCTCCTCTGAACTCCAGATATCTCCAAAACACTGACTCATTCCTTAGCATACTCCTACGCTTTATGCCGGGGTTGACAATGAAACACTAAACCACAACAAACCTGAAGACCCAGCTTTGATGAATGCAAATTCCCCCTATGCAGTACTGCTCCTTTCACTGCAGTGGGATCTCCCTTGCCCAAAATCTTGGCCATCTCAGTTCTTTGCTGTTCATAAGTTCTCATGTGGCACCGCAAGTGCTTTATTCAAGCTCATCTTGGTATCTGCCATATTTTCATGCATTAAACATTCTTCACTAATTATTTTTTTAAAGGTAGAGCTTGTGTAACAACACCTGCTTCCGTCAAGTCCATATAAAATTCCATGCAACTTTTTACTGACCTCCACAATTCTCATTTTTCTCTCTAGCAATATTTTTATCTAGGTATTTACCAATGTTAAGTCAAAATAAAGGTGTTGCCACTGCACATAATATTTAAGTGAAGGGGAAAATTGTTGGCAATTATTCCATACCTCCCATATCACTCCAACTGGTGGCCATTGACATATGTCCTGCAGCCAGTAAGTGCCTGTTATGCCTCACCTTTGCTCCCAGAGTCAGCTGTATCACCCTTACCAACAGAAGAAATAAGGTTAATTTAATAAGGTTAATTTAACAGAAGAAATAAGGCACCTTTCAGCCTACACCTAAATGCTTATAATGAAATTGCTGTTTCATCTTCCCTTGGCATATCTCATTCCTTGCTTTTTTCTGTTCCTTTGTCTGAAAAACTGTTAAAACATCTCCTATGATATGTAACTAACTCCTGTTTTAGCAGCTACTATTCTATCTTTTAATGGAGTTCTTTTTTGATTAGCCTAGAAGGAATAGAACAGAAAGACTCCCTAATTCTAAATAATTTCTGGAGAATGACCATTTTGTCCAGCTAAGTGAGGAAACACCTCCTACTGGTTTTTTTTTTCTTGGCCACTAGTTGCAGATAGCTTCTTCCATTATAAAGGTAATGGTGTTCCCCTGCCTCCCAAAAAACCCTGAGTTTATCTGTTCAGCAACTTCCCTATGTGCTTTTCCCAGTTCTTCTAAATATCCTGTTTTGAAACTGAAGACCTGAAACAATGTTAATACACTTTCATTTATGTTTCTATTTAAATCTAAGTGAATGAGCTTGTGAACACTCAATTCAAAGGGGATTTAAAAACTTTATTTTAAAATAAAATTGTTTTTCTAGTAATGACAACTTGCCAACTATAGAACAAAGCACTTAAGGCTATCCCATTGATAACAGTATATGCTCCCCATTCTCCACCTCTGAATGTCTGTGAGCAAGTTTTATCTTTCCTCATAACACTAGAGAGATCTCAATCCACACTGAATTCTCTCTCTGGAGTTCCCAGGTAGGTCTCTCTACGTAACCAGCACAGTTTCTTTTATCACTTCTCCCCAAAGATTTTGATCTAACAGCTTCTTTACTCACGCTACTCTTTCTTGCAAGTCCAT
The DNA here is from genome assembly GCA_013400495.1 of Nicator chloris. Classification (NCBI taxonomy): domain Eukaryota; kingdom Metazoa; phylum Chordata; class Aves; order Passeriformes; family Pycnonotidae; genus Nicator; species Nicator chloris. The sequence goes on along the minus strand of WAAE01037566.1, from coordinate 10,581 downwards.
GGCATGACTAATTAATCATTTTAGGAGCTGCCAGTATATTTAATGATGATACTGCATATTAAATGAAGATACTGTATATTATTTCCATGGGCAAAAAGAAGATCTAGCCTTGCAAAGGACTACAGGTGTAATATGCAGCAGAATTCGCATTATGGTTCAGACAGCTAGAAGTACTGACATGAGTTATTGACATGAACTCTAAGAATAAAAAGAAATTAGACATGCACTCCAGTATCCTTTAAGATACTTCTTCACCTTAAATAAGAAGGGCACGCTTGACCTCCTAACTTCATTTATCCGTGTTACATTGTTTCTCAAAATTTCTTTGTACTTTCAAATTAAACACCCAACCAAGACTTTGAAGAGGTTTTATATAGTGCAGCAGTGTATCCATAAACTATGAATATTTTTAAGGGCACCAGAATAAAATGCTAATTATTACTATTATGATACATGTAAGACTGGTGTATGGAAACTGGATGGAAATATGTCTCTTATTTAGAATTAGCCAGAGGGACAAAGTGGAGACCATACACCTTATAAATTGTTGTATCATTCTTTCCTTCTGTACAAAAGATATTATTGCTAATGTAACATAGCTTTAAGGTGAATAATTTGTCTTTTGCTACTTGTCAAATAATTACCTATGAAAATATTCACAAAATATAGGGAATATCTTATTACACATCTGTAAAACAAGAAAATGAAAGGGAAAAAAGCCCTAACATAAAAGTTGGACCTTCTTCAAAGAGGGCCATTAACTTAAAACATAAGCTTCTTTAGTATATTGAAGTTATTCAAAAAGAGAAAATATATAGAAGATGGTAAGCAATTAACATAAGCAGAAAAGAGGAATTGGGAAATAAATTTAGGACATTCTGTTACAGTAGGTTATGCTTTAGACATACTTCCTTTTATTTCTTCTAAGATACATTTGTAGGTAGAGATGTCAAAACAAAAAACTCACTGAGGCAAGGAAAATTGCTTTCTTCTTGCTTTACTTCCCCTATCTCACCTATATGTTCAATAAACTCATCACTTATTTCTTAAAAAACTCGTAGATCTGCATGATTAAATCCTTCAGTGAAGTTACTGTGGTCTGTCACAAACTACCTAATACATCGAGAGTATAAAACATAATAGGAAATAACACACTTGAAGAAAACACCAACCCTGGAATACCATTCTGGCTATTTTCCTCTTCAAAATAAGTATTTGCTGTCATAAAAATAAAACAAAGCAAGTCTTTTAACACTGCTGCAAAGTAGCTCTCTACAACTGTAGCCACCAGGTGTTGATCTTTCAAATTGTTAAACCATTTGCTTTAATAAGCACCATTTTCCATTTATAACAATAAATAAGAATATTACCAGGAAAGTAAAATATTACTATAAGCATGATCTGTGAATCGACATGACAATTCACTTTTATTTTTTTATGCCTCCTCAGAGGTCAACAACATTGAGATCAGAACAATGTTAACTAATGAGATCAAACCTGCACATGACTTCATCTTGTTTAGCTTCTCAGAGGACAATAATAGGTTTCCCTGAGCCCATGCTATATCCAGTCTGATCACATATACACATTTAAGTCCAAGTTCCTGGGTGATTCACTAAGAGCTCGGGATTTCATTAACAAACCTCAAGTAAAATTTACTAGCTGTTCATATGAGTCCTTCCAATAGCTCCAACAGATCAAAACAGCTATCCCCAAATCTGTCTATGAGAAATTCAGAGTACCCTGGGAGCTTAATCTGCAATACAGTTTATGAAAAGTTTTGTTTGTAATACCCATTCAGAGACAGACTCGCAGAAAATTAAACCTTTTGTCGCAAGTGGTGATGGTGGGGGGAGCTTTACATTCACTGTCTCACCTCTGTATTTGACTGATCGACAGGGTTTGCTTCTGCTTTAAGTAAACACTGAAGTGAACTGTTCTTCAGACAACACGTACTTCTCAGGTCAATAAATTCTGACACACACGTCCCTTAATGCACAAAGTCATAAGTGGTTATTACCCAAAAGGGAGCGGAGGTTTCTGGTACAGCAGCTGTTAAAAACCTTTGGGGAGTAGTTTATGTAGCATAAATCCATATTGAGACAAATTCTGCTACATGAGGGAGGAAGCCAAACTTTGCCAACCTGCTAAAACTCTTTACAAGAGTACTATTGCTTTATGGAGAATTTATCCAAAAAATGAGTCCTCAAAGGAGACATCACCTGGTATTCATTAAGCAACACAGCTGTAATAGCAGGAAACACAGAAAAACCTTAGGGGAACTTGGTTAATTTTTGGGACTCCCAATCAGACAAAATTTCTGTGAGGTTTTGTGTAACTGGCTCTTACTGAAGTGATATGGGAGACGTAAATTTGGTTTTACACCTCAAAATCCTAGCATGCAAGGACATCACTGATGACCCAGTTTTATAGCAATGAAAGAAGTACACAACTTTCCTTCTACACTTTCCTTCTACCTCTTACTCGTAGGACACCTGAGACAAGAAAATATTTATGAGATGACTGTCTTGTTGGCCTCCATGGAGAGCCCATGACCACCCTGAAAGGTGTCATATATATGTAAAAATAGCTGTACAATGTATTTTGTTGTGGTCAGCAAGATTTTTAGAAAGATAAAATATATTCTAAATATTAGCCTAAATAATCCAAGAAGGCAGAATTCAGGGAGTACAGTCTGACATTAATTAATCATCTATATTGATTATTAAATAGATTGGTCTGTTGTCTGACTATAAATGTATACCCATAACCTGATTTGTTGGATTTGGAGATTTTTACTCACTTATAATTTCACAGGATAGGGATACCAAAGGGCAAAAGTGGTTTTCTACAAGAAGTCACCAACATCAGTCAGTCTTTTGGAGGTGGCACTACAACAACATGAACTACAAATAGAGAAAACTTACAGATAACGTGCAAAATATTAAAGAAAGCAGAATTTGGCCTCCATTCTTGCACCCTCTCATGTATAGAAGGGATATGAAAATCTTAAATTAGCTCTGAGCACCACCACAGAAACACATGGAATAGCATGAAAACTCGATTTAGTTTTGTGATCCAACATAATCCCAAAATATCCAGAGGTCTGCAGATATTGAGACAGCATTTCTCTATCTGTATGTGGAGTTTCTAACTTTTATTTTTATATATGTATGCAAATTCACAGCATAAACTGAAGTTACAAAATTTGCATATTACATTTATTCATGACAAAACTTCGAGGGTCACTAAAATCAGATAAAAGGCATGGAGTTTACTTATTGCATTTGCATTATGAGTGGCATACTCATTTTAGAATCATGACTTATTTGTGTATCTGTATGCAGTCTGAGGCCAGGGCTGCTTCCCCAAATGAGCAGTGTATCTGAGACCAGCTCCACCCTGACACTTCATCCACTAACTCACAAGGTAAACTGAACCGCTCTTGCTATCTCTGAGCAGAGGACCTTTCAGGACTATGCCTCAGGACTGTAAGAAACCTAAATCTTCCTACTCAAAGTGAGAGAAAGGAGAGAACTAATGAGCTTCTGACTACCAAATGCAGTACCCTGTGCAGCATCCTCTGGCTGCAGTGGCCCACAATAAAAGAGATGTTGCTCTGGTGGGCTTTAACCCACGTTACAGCTTCCAACACAACTCCACATTACCAAGTCTAAAAAGTCACTGGATACAAACCACATAAACAACACAAAAATGGTTCCCAACAGTTAAATGCTGTATATAAGAACAGCACTGCCAAATATTTGGTAACATGCATTTGTAGGAAAAGAAAACAACACTTTTCTTGACTTGATTCTGCATGCAGTAGATGTAAACCCCAAGTCATTATCCTTCTTGAAGCATTCTTGTAAAAAGGTCTACAGGAACAATTGTGAGACATAGGCACTTCAAATGGAAGACAATTTGGAATCCATTGAATTTCGACAAATCTCTCAAGTTTCCATATATATCAGTTTTTCCTCAAGCCTTATCATTACACTGTTACTGTAATAAACCATTTTCCAACACTAGTTCCAAATGCCTTTTTTCCATCTTATCATTTGCCTAAAAAGGATCTGAAAATAGGTCATAATTTCCATGCAGTTGCTTAACATGCAGGAATTTTCACCCAATGTTTTCGCAAAAGTCTTTTGTAACTATATGAAAGACACAGGAGTATTAAACATTCAAGATTTATTTTGATGTAAAGTGAACAGAGTTAACTTATTTATGGTCCTTAACAAGATGTGATTATGAAAGCACAATAGTTTCGATGCCACAGAGGAACCACCAAAATGATCACAAAGGTACTTGATTTGGTTCTGTTTGAAACCCATGTTAGGATCTGTCAAACTACATTAAATTTGTATTAATTGCCAAAGCTAAAAATCCACTTATTATCAGTAAGAGCATAGTTTAATCCTCTCTAAAATCAGTTTATAGCCAAGCAATACTGTTAAAATATGAGATTATTAATGTAGCATTGTAACATCAAGGACGACAAGCAAAGCTGACTTCCCTCTGTTGCAATGTGCCACACCCACAGCTAATAAAAACAGGCAGCCTCTGAGCTGTCGGAAACAAGATGCTGCAGTAAGACACTCAAATAAATGACATCAAAAAGCTGCAATTAACTGGACAAGAACTGCTTCTTCTTTGGAACAGCTATTTGAATTGTATTAGGTACATTTAATGGGTTGTCTGCCACAGGAGAAAAAGACCCATATCCTCTCTTGCACCACAGAACACACAAATCCCAGTAAAGCCTAAAGAAAAAGACATAATTAAATCTTTTCTCTGAGGGACAGCAACACCTCCTGAATTGTCAGCTGAGCAGGGGTATTCTTCCTCAAGCTATTGCTTCTGTGATGCAGTACTAATGCAGAATAAAGGGATAAGCATTAAAAATATCCCTAAGCACAGATTCCCACACACCACATAAAAGGTTCCAGAGCTTTTCAACGGAGAACATAGGGAATATTATTTTACAGATAGCACTAGTATTATCTCAAGTCACTGAAACACACAGGGTGTTTGGTGTCACCATTACAAGAGTATTTTAGTTGTGAATATGATTTGAGAAACACGGTGATACTGAAGATGAATAACATTTATATGGTGCAGATGGGAAAGAAAAGTGGCTTTAATATTAGAAATTGAATAAACTGTACCCTCTACCAAGAGGCCTCTAAAACGTGAGTGACATACATAATTTTCATGCAAAGAATTCCAATGGAAAATAAAAGCTAAAATTAAAAAAAAAAATTACATTGTATTTGGGTGAAAACAATTACTCATCCTATATAAAGAAGCTGATATTAGATTACGTTTGATTTCATTGCACTAAGGAGCACAGATCCAATCAAATCAAGTTAACAAATGCTTCTGTTGAACTACTAACAACGATCAGAGAACTTTAAATTCTTTAAAACCATTTCAAGCAGATTTCAAGTATATATTTACTTCAACAAAACCACAGAAAATTAATTAAATATTAAAAAAGACATTTTAAACTGGAAAAATGAGGAAATATAGGAGGAGACGAAGCTATAAGCAAAACCTTAGGATAGCACTGTTTTAAGAACACCAGAGTTTTAGCAGGAATTAAAACAAAAAGATCATCATTTGGCATCAGAAAACTAAAAACCGGAGGCTATATCAGCTGATGATGAATGAATTCACCATATTCAAGTCCAGTATACATCACAGCAACCAGCGAGCAGTTTAGTTGATTCCTTATCCTTTTGGGCACTGTTGCAGTTTCTCCAATACAATTCCACAAAGAAACGGCAGTATTTAGTAACACTTATCCTCTCTCTTTTAGAGAGGGAATCCATTCATTGAACATTCTCTTGAATTACAAGCGCTTCCTGTCACAAGGCCAGTTTACTCCCAACAATGTGGAAATGCGCCGTGCAGTTTTCTGCTGGTGTATGATGGAGCGTACAGCTCCACATTGCACAGCTCTAAAGCAAAATCTCCTCTGGTGTTGGGAATACACAATGGGATATAAAACTGAGCACATCAGTTGATTTCTAAGGTCACACTCACCTTCCTAAGAATGCTTTTCCAAACAGCTACGTCATCTTTTCCCCAAACAAGCCTAATTAATTGCTTTTGCATTAGGATCTCAATTTCTCAGCTCACTGCCAAAAGAAGTTTTTTTATGAAAAGTCCTGGCAACGCCTGTTAACAACTCCAAATTGCCCTCCCTGGCCAAGTTTCTCCTGCTCCCATGTCCATGAAAGCACTTTTCAGCTCTACCTCTGGATTCAAGTTTCCTGTGAGTAGTTAGCACCATCCACTGCTAAATTACAGGCTCTGTAGACTGCCCTTGAAAGCAGCTCCATATGAGTGGCAGAGAGACTCTGCACAGTCCTGAGTCATCCATTACATCCTACCAATAAGTTCCTGGTAAAACAATCTCCCCTATGAACAGGGAATCCACCTGAAATGGCAATTGGCTCCATCTCTTCAGTCCCAGCTACTGCCACAGACTGATCTTAGTTCAGATTTCATCCTTTAACTAATTTTGTTCAAATAAAAAACTGAAATAATCTCAGTTACAAATTGACTGGAAATGCCTGAGTTGTTCAGAGTTGTTAAACTTTTTTAGAAGGGCAGCTGAGATACATCTGAGCATATCAGTTTAAAAATAAAAGTTTTGGTGAAGCTAAATTCTTAAAAGTATCTCACTGAAAAGCTACCGCTCCCATTTTTAAAAACAGGGCAACGGGGTTATACTGGCTTGAAAGCAGTAAAATTCACAAAAATGTGGCCTTAGAAATCTGCTGTTTCATCTCACCCAACAGGAGTACATCAGAAGTTGAAAAAAATCCCCTCTGTGTACCCCAATCCCACAGAACATGCTCCATACCTGCAACAGTCGCCAAACACACCTGGATCTGCAGGTGAGCAAGAGACTTTGTCATTGCTTATTGCTGTTCAGTGGGGCACAACTGCACGAATGCTAAAAATGAGATTAAAATGTACTGTTTCTAGTGCCTTCTATCCTCCATCCATGCTTTATGGAAAGCACGACAGAGGGTAGCGTGCGCCATAAAGCAGAAATAGGGCAGTAAGAAGCATGGTGCACACAGAAGGAACATGAGTCAAGATGAGGAGACAAAGCAGTCAGGCTAGGGGAGACAGATGAGACAGGGGCAGGGAGATATGCAGTCATTGAAGTGTATTTCATTCCAGAACTTGGAGTGGAGCCCAGGAAACCAAAGTCTCAAACCCTCCTCTACTGTCAGCTACTATTTACAAAAGCTAATTGCAAAGCTCTTCTCACAGATTTGCAGCTGGACACAGAAAGGGCAACAGTCCTCTACAGTAACTCATTCCTGCGCTATTCCAAGAGTCAGACCACATTGCACTATAGCTCTTAACTTCTTGGGATCTTGTATCTCTACATACTACTAAAAAAAAAAAAAAACAAAGTAGTTCTGGTAAGGTTAACAAATACATTATTTAATATCATAAAAATGTTCCAAGATTAAAAGTGTCGAAAAACAATTTAATTCAGTGCAGAGTGAATGAAACATTCAAATACTGCAATTGTTCCTATACACACTACAGCATGCACACACACAACTGGAGAACGTAATTAACACATGGCCCATACAAATATGTATGCCAGCATCAATTAGGTTTCCTTTCTTCAAGTGTGAAAGCAACCTTCATTCTTGCTCTGGGACACATGCTTTCAGCCAAATGTAAAGGTTGCAATACAAAGAAAATGGTCTTCTGACCTAGCCTGAATGGAAAACAATGCAAGGAGAAAAAAAAGGAGAGTTCGGTCAGATGTGCATCAAGACAGTCCCTGTCTTCTGCTCCAGCATTCTGCTATGTGATTTGTAGCATCACATCCAGTCCTTTTTCCCCCATTCCCCCTTAACATGCCTCATACCAGGATGCCCACAGTCAGCAAGGAGTGCCAGAGCTGCTTTAAAAGGTGAAGACCACAAGGTTCACTGGAAAGCATTGTAAGCTATCACCCCTCAGAGCTACGTTGAATGCCACTGTCACCCTCAGGGAGATACATGACATTAACTCAGGGATTCTGAGTATTAATTGCACGCATCTCTACAAAACCTGTTACTGTGGGGAAATGTTTTGAACCTCCAGAACCCCGAAGATTTTCCACCAGCAACTTTTATGAAGTTGCTGTTACTTCCTGATTTGGATTTATTCACAGTTAGTAATCAGGATTTTCCTCACACATTGCATTTCCTGAATAGTAAAGTTTCCCTCTGCAAGCTCAGTCTAGCGAACGTCAAAGCGTAGAACCCTGATGAAATGTTAAACAAAGCAAGAGATAGGCATTGACCCACAAAGCAGACGTGCAGCATCATTTAACAGGCTTATGGACAAAATGCATTTCTGAAATATTTCAGTGAGCATCTGCATAAAGCTGACTGTTGATGGGAACTAAAGCTGACAAAGGCATAACAACATCAAAATGCATCTGTGATCTTACCCTGTATGTACTTAAAGAGACAGCCCATCAGGGTATAATTATAATATATTACTAATGGAATATTAATCGAACATTCATTACTCTAATTAGAAAAACTTGTCTTGAAAAGCAGCCTGACTTTTCACCTCTGAAACTGTAATTGACACACAAATGAATTTGACAGTCTTGACAACTATGAATCCTTAGTGGGAGAAATAATGTCTTTATCTTCCAACATTTAGCTTAACTGCCAGTTTCCATCCTCTGTATGTAAAATTCAAGTCAGCTTAGATGATCTCATGCACTACTTCAACCTCTGTTAAGTACTACACATATCTAACATGAGACAGATGAAAAGATAAAACCTAGGCTATGTGCACATTTACCAAGTGGGGATTAAGTTTTTCTTTGAAAGAAACCTGGATTATGTGTCTACAATGTAAAAACTCAAGCCTGAAGTAGGATTTCAGTTGTCCATGAACATTCATACTTTTCAACCTCTATAGCCTTTTTTGTCCCTTCAAAAGTGTAATTTTTGTGCACACACATTGTCTAAATCCCACAAATACTACCCACATACAAAGGAGACCAAGTAGCAGTATAAAGTCTGCCTTTCAAACGATTCACGTGGAAAAGCAAAGCATTTAGGAGATAACATTCTGAAGCACCAATATCCCAGCAGGTCACAAAGTTTTAAAAAAAAAAAAAAAAGAGATGCGATCTTTGTGCTCATGTATTGACACAATCCAATGCCTGCTTAAGGAAATGATAGATGTTACATTCACAGTGGGCCACAGACTTCAACGAGGAGCAGATCAGGCTCCTGTGGATCATTCTAGCTATGCTCAGACATGAGATGCTTTTAACAATAAAAATTATATGTGTATACAATAGAGGCTTCACCAGGCTATGCTGGATTATGGACAGGGTTCTCTTTATACACCTCAATGAAGTTGTTGCAATCTGTTTAAGTCTGCTTTTTATTTCAAAGTCTGTTCTGATTTTGCCCAATCTAAGATCATAGAATATCTCAAGTTGGAAGGGACTGACAAAGACCATCAAGTCCAACCCTGTAGGACTACCTAATATAACTAAGAGCTTTGTCCAGAAGAACCTTGAACTCTGACAGGGACAAAAGATACCACTCTGTCAGAAAAAAGCATGCAATAATGTTTGACCTTACAGGATAGTTGGAAAGGTTATTATAAATTGAAATTCAGACTGTTGACAAAATACAATGGACAATTAATTATAACTTAGAACTACAAGCGTATTTTAATCTGGCTTGACTTCATCTACTGGGTAATTATTTAGGGAATATGCAGCATGTTACAGTTTGTTTAGGACTGTAACATTCTTTTCCATGTTACTGTTCCAAATTACTGTGCTATTTTCACTTGTATTACCAGACATGGTCGGAAAGTAGGAAAAGTCTATCATATCTGAAACAGGAAATGCATTTGGAACTGATATAAATAAAAGTGTAAATATTTGCAAATCTAAAAGCATGGCCTTAAATTGTTTAATCTTTGTTCTTGGTTATACATCTTCATTATGTTATAAAATTAATTCAAAGTACGTGTTCACTTACAACAAAGTTGGCAAGGAAAACTGAAATTATCTGTACTGCTTCAGTGTGATGTGATTTTCTGTTATGTACAACAATTTTCCTATGAACTCATTTCTCCTTGCTCAACTCAAGACTCATTACTACCAAATAAATAATGACAATGTTGTTATTGCAACAGGGATGGCAATATTGTATTGGTCACTGAGGAGGAGACAGAACACATCTCCTGTATTACTGTCTCCTGACCTCCACAAATGATTTGCCAGTTGTGATATGCATTAAGACATTTCATACACACATTCTGCTCTTGCTTTACTCATGGACTATTCTGAGGCTTCATAGTCTATGTGCTAAGCCTTAGGGTCCTAAAATTCAAATTCATTCCTTAATTGACTAAGCAAACTATTGTTAAGTGAAGACCTTGAGTTTTTTGTTCGTTTGTTTTGGGGTATTTTGTTTGCCTTTTCTTCCCTCCAGTTCCTATATGTTCCACTACCCAGATAATTAACTTCTACCCCTCTTTTCCTCAAAAAACCCCCAAAACCCAAAC
>WAAE01037559.1:0-29809 GCA_013400495.1 Nicator chloris | reverse complement strand
TTTTTTTTCACTAAAGGCTGTTTGAAATTCACCAAGAACCAAGTTACATGCTTAGATATGTATAAAATATTTGATCTGGTAGGCATGTCTGAGAGAAGTCAATCTTCACAGATGGCAATCATACTGGTTTTCATTAAACCTTCAATTTGTTTCATAATTTTCAAGAAAAAAAGCAGTCCTGGAATTAGAAAACCTTGCTTAGATTTCAGAGGTACTTACTGTTTCTCAAATCAGTGTCTTAACATAGATTATGGGAAAAAAAGCTGTGAGTCCTTTTTTATTCTTCATCAAGGTTTGACACTGCAAAGAGAAAAGATAGATTGAAGAGCATGGATAGAAAGTAGCAGGTATTCATACAGCATGATTGTTGATATTCAATTAATTGCTTAGAGGATTCTTGCAGAGAGAAGAACCCTATACTCCAGTTCTTACTGCTGGAGCAACGAATGTTGGTGGCAAGCTGTGATAGGAAAGTCCCAACAGGGTATGCAGAGCAGTTGTTTATATATCTCTCCTGGCACAAAGGGAATTGACAGATGTGTGTTACTAAGTGTGTCACTTTATATTGCAACAGCAGACAAATGAAATGTGAAAAGAATTTTTTCTATCCAAATGTTCAAAGTCAGAGCAATTCATAGAGCAATTTATATCACCTTTGAGTAATAAAGACTTCTTTCTGACAGCACTGTGTTTGTTAAATGGGCAAGGAGGGCACAGTCATCATCACTGTGGAAAAATAAAGTTTGGTTTCTAAAACAGTTACTCCTTGCAACAGTCCATGGGATGGCCATGCTTTTCTGCTGAAGGAGCATTCATTCTGTGTACTAAGAATTCAATGAAAGTGCTTGAGCACTAATACTGCATTCTTTAGATGCTTTGTATATGTTTTCTGTACATTTTTATACTGCCGTGTCTTGTTTGAGATAAAAACACTATTTTTGCTTTCTCAGCCGTAGTAAGTTCTGTGTTCATGAGTGGGGCTTTTGAATATGAGTGCTGAGAAGTGTCTCCCAGCACTGCAGATTCTTGCCTGAGTGAGGCGAGGCCTTGCAGGGAAGGGCTGTAGTCTGTCCATGAGACACACCTCGAGCTGTGGAACAGGCTAGTAGGGAGGCAGAAGGAGGATCTTTCTGGTTTTGGTAGTTTTGAAATCTGGTCCTAAAGGTGTTAAGGAAATAAGACTTGCTTTCCGCTTCCTGTTGTAATGGTGTGCTGATTGGTATCACAGTGATTTCTTACCCATTTTAACCTACTGTGAGATCATAAAAACTTTGTTTCTTTATGCGATTCAGCTGGCTAAAAGAGTTAATTTTTTTTCTACTTGTCTAAATATAATTGGTCTTGCCATAGAACAACAGGATGAACTGATGACTTTTTCAGTTGTGTTTTATGTTGTATTAGTTTTATGCAGTCTTAAACATTTAGTCTTTCTGTTTGCCTTGTTGTTGAATGTCTTCTCAAATATTTTTTTCTCTTTCATTTTTAGAGACAGACATCAGTGAGTCTGGTATTTCTATTAGAAGTGCTGGTTCAGCTGCTTCTATGACCAGCCAAGGTGAGCGAAAGAGGAGGACACTTCCACAGCTTCCCATAGAGGAGAAAGTGAATGAAAACTCAAAACCAAAAACTGTGTCTCATCAGAGGTCAGAAATAGGTGAAAAGCAAGACACGGAACTTCAGGAGAAAGAAACTCCAGCTCGTGCCTCAGATGCTAGGTCAAGCAGAACAATGAATGGTCTTTCACCCAAAGCTACTGGAGACAAAGTTTTCTCTTTTCCCAGCACTTCTAGTAAAGAGAGAGTTGAAACTGGCAGAGAAACTTCTGTGGTGAAACAAGCTTTAGCAAAAATTCAACAACAAGAAAGGAAGGAGCAAGGACACTGGACACCCTCAAAATTATCCTCTACAAAATCTGCTGCAAACCAGGTTGAGAAAGGTAGGGAGGAGATTGTTATGTCACCCAAAACTTTGGATAGTCAAGACAATGCTCCTGGACATGTTATAGATAAAGCAGAAATTAAGTTGGCGCAGATTGAGGGAAAAAGAAGAAAAAATGAGGAAGTAATTAGAGGACAAAGTCCTAAAGTACTTGGAGGAGAAAAAAAGGAATCTTCAAAACCATTAGTGAGGCAAGGTAGCTTTACTATAGATAAGCCTAGCACAAATATACCTATAGAACTTATTCCTCACATTAATAAGCAGAGTGGTTCTGCTGCCCCTTTAGTATCTGCAAACAGGTTGCGTGACAGAAGTGATTCGATGGACACTGATTCCAGTATAGATACAACACTCATTTTAAAAGACACAGAAGCTGTAATGGCTTTCCTTGAAGCAAAATTGCGTGAAGAAAGTAAAACTGATGAAGGTCCTGACACTCCCAGTTATAACAGAGATAATTCCATATCACCAGAATCAGATGTCGATACAGCCAGCACAATCAGTCTTGTTACTGGTGACACTGAAAGAAAATCCACGCAGAAGCGGAAGAGCTTTACAAACTTGTATAAAGATAGATGTTCCACTGGTTCCCCTTCAAAGGATGTTTTAAAATCTTCTACAAGTGCCAGAGAAAAGATGGAAAAGAAAACTAAGAGTCGATCTTCAGATGGTGGGTCTAGAGCTGACGCTCGCAAAACTGTGCAATCCAGTGGAAGAATGAGACAACCATCAGTAGATTTAACAGATGATGACCAAACATCCAGCGTACCTCATTCTGCCATTTCTGATATCCTATCATCTGACCAGGAAACCTACTCTGGCAAATCACATGGAAGAGTTCCTTTTGCCTCAGCAGATGAACTTGTACATTCCAAGATGGAAGGAAAGTCAGCTAAATCAAAATCCTCTCCCGTTGGACTTGGGCAGTCTAGTAAATCTACCACTCTTCCAAGACCTCGTCCCACAAGGACTTCTCTCCTGCGCAGAGCACGCCTTGGTGAAGTCTCAGATAGCGAGCTTGCTGATGCCGATAAGGCTTCAGTAGCATCCGAAGTGTCCACTACAAGTTCTACATCAAAACCTCCATCAGGGAGGAGAAATATTTCCAGAATAGACTTGCTCGCTCAACCTCGCAGAAATCGGCTTGGCTCTTTATCAGCACGTAGCGATTCTGAAGCAACAATAACCAGAAGCACTGCCTCGGCACGTACCCCAGAAGCAATTATCAGAAGTGGTTCAAGGTTGCTCACAGGAGGAGATAGCACTAAAGTTTCTGCTAGAACTCGAGCCAATAGCATTTCTCGACTTTCGGATTCCAAATCCAAATCTTTGGCTTCGGCTCATAATTCTCCCTCAGGTATGTGAGATTATTTGAAATAATTTTGTACAATACTAGAACTTTTTACCGTGTAGATTTTTTAAAAGAAATTGTTCAAGAAAGGTCTCTTATGAAACTGTTGAGTTTTAGTTGATGCAATCTTCTTCTTTGGAGTAAGAGGCTTCTATGGCAGGTCTTGTGGAGGTTTTTCATTTAAAATTATAAAGACAAGAAATTGTCGTCCTTTAACTCTTTGGATATATTTTCATCTTGAAACCAGTAAAACAGAACTGAATTGGGACAGTCAAATGCATCAGTAATCATTTGTTTTAGTGCAAAAACAGACCCAAGATCTCTTCGCTGAAATCATGGTAGTGGAAGTTCAGAAGGTCAGCAACACTATTTAGTACATAGAAGATACAGTATTTATTTATAAGGTAGGCTTGTAAATAGGCAATCAGAGATTTTTTTGATAAGAGTAATAACATTGAAGTAATGAATTGAAAAACTATGTACTATATAACTAAATATCATAAAGTAATTTCTTTTAAAGTGTTTGCTTTATCTTGGATTATTTCCCATTCTGGGTTCCAAATTGTGGCAATTTATGATTGCATCGTGATTTCCAGATCATGTTGATCTTCTTTGGTGTGGTGGTTACTCTACCTAGCCTTACATTTGGAAGGAAAAATCCTTCCAATCTCCAAATTGTAACCTACTATTCTGTTAGAAGTTAACATAACATTCTTAGTGCAAGCAGTGTGAAAGCTGGTACCTTTTTTCAACAGCAATAATTAATATAATCAAAATAAAATGTGGTAATTATAAAAAAGTGAACTTCCTTGTAAAATGAGTATCTAAAATAAATGTCTGCTTGCTTTTAGAACTGTTATGCTACCAGCTTTACCATATTTGCAGTCAATCCACAGTCTGAGAATAAAATTAATAGAGTAGCTTCCAGTGTTGTAGTGCACTGAAATTTTGCTACATTCCATTCAGACTTGATATAAGCCACTGTGATACTTAATTTCCCACGTTCCTGCTGTCCTTCTGTTGCATGTATATCATAAGTGGACTATGTCAGGATTTTTAGCATTTTGTATTCCCCTGGCAGTTACTTTTGGCTGTGTCATTTATTAGCTTCATAGAAATTTCTGCTGAGATACAAATGAGGTGTTTCCTGAACTGTAGAGTTGATTCTGTTTGATACTATGACAAGTGTCTACAAAGGTACCCAAAACAGGTGACACTTCAAATAAAAATTTGGTCTTTCCTTGTAAGGTATAATTGGAAAAGCAGCATGTTTTCAATTTTAATCAAAAATTTGAACTGACGATGCAGCTTGAAAGGTGGAAACATTAGGGTAGGGAAGTGTCAGTTAAGATTTCTATATATTTATTTTAATAGTGAATACTAGTTCACATTATGATAATGCTGATTTTTGAAAAGGGAAAGCCCAGATGTTGTCACTTCACTGCTTTTCACAAAACTCTAAATGAATTTTGATGAGTTTTGTGTCCATATAAAGTACTGCAGGCTTCCAAGACTTTTCCCAGGTTGCTGCATTGAAGCGGTTTGCTCCTTCTATTAAGGGAAGTGAGTGTATCTTTCTCTTCTCACTCTATTAGTCTGTCACTTCGTTGTCTTTGCTGAATGTTCATTTTCCCGTGTCACACAGTCAAAGTTTACTGTACCTTGTTAAAAACACTGTTTTCAAGAGAGAAAAGATGCCATCTTCTCATGGGTACCCCAACATAATAATCTAGGTAATTTAAAAAGACCATTGTTAGAAAAATCTATGGTAGCAATAGCTTGTGTCTTGTAAAACTTTATCAGGTAATGTATATCAAAAGAGAAGCCTGTCAATGTAAAGGCCAGAATCTGAAAGCAATTAATGAAACAGTCAGATGCTTTCAAAACAAAATCATCACTAAATAAACCAATTAAGTCTTGTTACTATATGAGTAGAAAAATACTATTACTACTGTTCAGGATTTAGAGTTCTAAATTTTGTCTGTATCAGTAACATTACTGTATAATTTTTTTACTGATTTATTTAGATTATACTTTAGGAAAGGCTGAATTGCATTGAAAGTGGTGAAATCTTCTCGTGTATGTAGAGTATATGTATAAATGCATCTCCAACTACATACAGGCCACTTTTAATTCCTCCTTTAATTTAATTTTGTCTCTAGAAAAGTCAACAGTTCAGTTAATTTTAGCACTTTTGGAAAGTACTAATGAAGTGCTTGACGAAAGTGCCTCAACTGTGAATATGTTTTACTTCAGGCACATTTAATCAAGGTGTGACAGGAATGGATTTTCTTCTCTTCCTGGACATAGAAAGACTGGAAAATGAATGACTATTACCAGTATTGGGTTTGGGGTTTTGTATTGGGTTTAGAGGACTCGCTGCTCTCAGAATGTTAAATATGTTCTGTGGGTTATCTCATCAGAGGTCAGTTAACACTACCATACTGTAGATCAGTAAACAGTGGCAGCCTCTTAAGTCCAGTCTACGAAGAGAAAGTTATTTCTGCACTTTCCAAATAAATGTTCAGACACATATACCTGTAAAAAGAGAGCAAGGATAAGATGTCGTTTCTGGATTTTTTTTATTGTGATGTACTTCATGTGGATTAATTGCAATATGATAGGCTTAAAATAGTCAAAGCTAGCAGCAAGTCTGTAATTTCAAGAATCATTTCTAATCCTTGATGCAGTGAAGTATTGCTTGCTTTTATATGAAGGGTCAAGCAGATAAATGGAACATCTTGGGTAAGAACTGTCAGCATTCAAGTCATTACCAGTGTTTCTGTGGTAGGAGGCTTGATAGCTGACAACACTGTGAAGACACGTGAAGCAGAATTAGTAACTTTATAGCACAAGCAGTGAAAGGTCTGATCAAGGCACCGCATCATTGAACAGCAGAGTGTGATCAATAAAAACAGAGGAGACCAAAGACTATTTTCACAACAACGGAGGAAAATTGAAGGTGATGTTGCAGAAGGAGCTGTGCATCAGGAAAACAAACAGCAGGATCAGACCTCATACAAGTGCTAAGCTGCCACTGTAGAATTAAGCACTGAGTCAGAACAGAGAGACCTTGAGCAGCCAGCTGTGTTTGGGAGCTCTGCTGGCTTGCTGACCTAGCTGTCATTGCAAATAGCTGGCAGATAGGTTGATCAAAGCTGTTGAGGTAACTGTGGGGGGAAAAGAAATTGATAATGGAGTGAAAAATAGCACTTACTAAGTACATTTCCATTGTAGGAGCTTGGAAATGGATGCAGCTTAAGAAGTCAATGCATCAATGAGAGTAGAATTTTTTTTTAAGGAATATATTCAACAAAATTTATTCTCAGATCTTTGAAGTGAGAGTATGTTCTCCAAATCACCATTAATCACCAGCTTAATGGTTGTCAGGACATTATACTTCTCACAGAGTAGTCAGTAAATTAGGTGTGAATGCTGATTATTTTAATCAGGGTTTTGGAGGATTTTCTAGTTAGTGGTACTGGTATTCACAGTCTTTGGTGTCTGAGATAAGCAACTGCACAACAGCTTTCAGAAATGTACATAAACTACAATGACATTTGGGGCCTGCATAATTTAAAGATAGTATTAAAAGCATATATATGCAACTGTATAGCTACCTAACTGGGAAACATGCTTGGATATGCTTGTTATGATTACACAACTTTGACATTTTTACCGCTAGGCTTACAATTACTTTGTCCTCATATTAAAGAGAAACACATTGATAATATGTAACACCCCAACATCTCAAGGCCTCAAAGTTTAATGGTCTTAAAAATAGGGCTTTTATGATACTATATAATGTTACAAATGATTGTTATTGATGTCATTTCAGTTAGTATCTCTGAAATGTTTAAGCCTTTACAAAATTCAGTATTTTTGATTGAAAGTATAATTTTTTCCTAAAAAAGTGTGGGTGGAAAAGAGGACCTAAGACTAATCTCATCAATATATTTTATTTAAGCAAATGCTTCTAATCTGAATGTTTTAAATCGAATTAACATGATAAAACACTATTTTGTACACAGAGAAATCCAAGCTTCTCCCAGACCCAGACCCTGATGTTGAAACTTACAGTGGTAGAGTACTAGAAATCAAATCTGTTTCTGATATTTCACTTCTCATTAAATTTTTAGTTTTTAAATATATTATTACATATGCTCATTGTACAGTGCTGAGTTGCTGAACTATCTCACTTGAGAGATTTTAAGATAAATTTTATAATTATTTTGAAGAATATAATTTGAACTGGGGACAAATAATGTAAACAAAAATGGATGAAAAAATGTGGGCCCAACTCATAAATATCTTTGGGCTTTGGTCACACATTGCTTGCATGCTGTTGGTGGGAAAATGTACTTTTTCTGCTCATATTTTACTTCCCTAAGGTTAAGCAACTTTGAAACCTCTAAAAAGAGATCAGAAAATGATTGGGGAGACAATACAATACAATATAATAAAGTTAGAAAATTTTTTAAAAAGTAGAACTGGACATAATTTGAAAACCACATTTAAACCTGAAAAAATTACAGAAGCATATTTTTGTTTTCAGCAGTTGAAACGTCATTATTTATATGAGGGAGAGGATGTAAGCTTATACACCAATGTCATATTCTACATACCATAATCTTTGCATTACATAAAAATTACTTCCACTATTTGTTACTTAAATTCATATTGGTGTATGCTTCATTTGTAATGTTGTCTTTTTTAATGTATCAGGAGATATCATTATTAGTTCTTGCATTTTTTAATACTAAAAACAATTTACATCATTTGATTCTATTATTTTTCAATCACCCATAGGTCACACACTTATTTCATTTTCTGCAGTACTTACAGAGCCTCATGAATGTCATGAATTTGGGGTATTAAATCCTCTGCATCATTTTAGCAGGTTGTGGTGATGGGGATTTCTTTACACTTGCTGGTATCTCTTCCCACTGGAAATGTTTGAGGACAGCACATCTGAAATCCATTTTCTAGACTTCAGTAATTCATAAGGGGACAAGAGCCTCCTACTTAGTTTCAGTTCAGGTTGTCCTCAGCAACATGGCTGTATAATCCTTTATGTGCTGCATGTCAGAATATATACTTCTTTCTCTGAGCCTGCTTTTCTTATGGATGTGCTGCAGGTTTTCATAACTCAATATTAATTTTACATACTCTTTTTCTGTACTAAACACATAATCATAGAATCCTTAAGGTTGGAAAAGACCTATGCATCATCTAGGAGTTTTATGCTTTCCTTACGCAAGCATGCATTCCAGGCTTGGTGCCAGCTCCATCCTTCCTTCATATCTTTTTTTTTTGTGTATCACATAAACCTTGAATGAAATTTGGGAAAAAAATCTGCAGAAAAAGTGCAATCCGACTATATACTTAAATGTTAATGAATTGGGCCCTTGTTTTGTAGTACAGTTTGGTTGAGCTCATATACAGTCACTGGCTTTTATGTCTTACTTCACTCATCACTATACAAAGAGCATTAGTTTTATGTTTTTATTGATGAATATTTTTTATTTAACACAAATTCTGTAGCTTTCTTTTGAAGATGTAGTACATAAACCTTTTGTGAGGTACCTGGGGATGGATAATGACTAGCTGTGTATTTTTGTGATGTTACTGAAATAATGCTGGTTTTTCTTATTAAAGATGCCATAATAATTCTTTTTTAATAATTAAACTAATTTAGTAAGTGCAAGATGGAGGCGCTTTCCTACAGATTATGCTTCCACCTCAGAAGATGAGTTCGGATCAAACCGTAATTCCCCTAAACATACCCGTCTGCGTACCTCTCCAGCCCTGAAAACCACGCGACTGCAGAGCGCTGGGACAGCAGCTCAAAGCAGCAACACATTCAAGCACAGGATAAAGGAGCAGGAAGACTACATTCGTGACTGGACTGCCCACCGGGAAGAGATAGCAAGGTTGGTTTGAAAGGAGTGCCCCTAAAATAACAGAGTTTGTACCCAGCCACTTTTACAGGTGCACATAGAGGACAAAGAGCGCTGATGGATTTTCAGTGTCACTACTTACTGCTTGCCTTCACTAACTGAATGGGTAACTTAAAATTCTTCTGAGGAGAGATTGGCAGACAGAACACTCACGTTACCAGCACATCTCTTTTTAGTGGAAAATGATAGTAACTTCTGATTTATGATAGCCAAATCCCAGATGAACTTGCAGTTGCATTGTTGGGACTTGCAGAGGTATACTTTGTGTATTTCCTGAGGCTGAAGTGTATGTGATTTTGTACTACCTTTACATATTGAGATAAACTTTCAGATCAATCCCACGTGACAGAGAGAGAAAAAAGTAAGCTTTGGAATGTGACAGATCATGTTCTCATTTTAATTTTTGATTTATCAAGACGTTATTTCATGTTAGGTACTTTCTGATTTCAGTCATGCGTATTCACCAAAAAGTAATTCTTTTCATTGCAAGTCCGTGAGATTAGTATATCAATACCTCTGTCACTGCTGGTACCACTCTGCTTCAAGTGAACCAAGGAAAAGTTCGTTGCACATTCTGGTAACCAATTATTCCCACATCATGCAACACCCAGGCAGTGAAAACTTCAGAGAGCTTGCATAAGCATGTAAATGTTATTTAATACTTTGATGTCAGCGTTCAGGTTCCAAATATTTTCACAGATCTTAATTGGGAAAGCCTAAACAAGAAATATGTTTTCATTTAAGATTAATTTCAATAGTGTGGAGTATTTTCTTAATACTGTGCAAGTGTTTTGCTTAGTGTGATTAATTATTTTTTGTTTCCTGATCTTGGTAATATTTTTCAACATTTGTTTTTCTAGTGTGATCTGTGCAAAGGGAAGATGTAGAGGCCTGATAGGCACACAGACAATACCTAAGGGAGTCACATGGTATCTGGATAAATAATGAAACAACCATTTTCAAAATCATGTTCACAGAACATCTCTTTCTTTTCAGAAGTCTAAAATTAGAGGTGGTTATAGGAAGGACTGTGTGTATATGGGAAAAATAAATGATAGCCACAGCATATTAGTTCCTCCTGTAAATAGTACTGCTGAACCTCTGCTTCAGTCAAACTTTTTGATATGTTTTGCTCATCTAGGAGAGATTGACAGTGGAAGTAATTGATGATTCAGTCTAAATTCATTTGATGGTTAGGTTTGCAGGTTTTTGTCTTCCCTTGGGATTCTTACCCTTTCCTACATTGATGTTTTGGCTTTGAAATTTGTTTTAAAGGCAGTGTACTTATGCTCTCTCTCCAGCTTCATTTTCAGTGGAAGTGCTGAGAGGCTCAAATCAGTACTGCCAAATTTTTAGGTTTATGTAGAGGTTTCACACAACCTGCATTAAATGCATTTATTTAAGGTAAAGAAAAGTAGCATTCAGCATCTGAGAAATTCCAGGTTACTGTCATCTGTTGTTACTGCTTCCAATACCAGTTTTAGCCTCTGCTGAGAGCACTTGCTGTAGGTCCCTAGTTCATCCTTTCTGTGTCTCCATATCTTTGTAGTGATTCACATTTTTGCTCCCTGGCTTTAATTTTAACTTCTGTCCTCTATAAGATACTTTTTGTCTCAGCTCCTATTTCCTTGCTAATAGGCTCTATTATTGCCTGCCCTGTCTTCTTTTTCCATCGCAGCCATCAGTCCAGCCTCTGTTTTCAGGGTCCCTTCAAATCTATTCAGAGTTTTGTAAAAATTTATAGATGGTTATATGCTGTCATTAAAATGAGTTGATTTATTTTTGTTGTTGTTGAATAACTAATTAGATTAGGCAGGTGTAAGGATAAGCCTTTCACAAAATACATGTCGCAGAAAGTAGTGTAGAAATTGTATGGCAAACATTTTGTTGCATCCGTGTTCCCATCATACTCTGTTCTAACTGGTCCTTCATGACCGACCCAGTTCGCACTTTTCACAGACTTCACAATTTACAGATGTTAATAAAATTGAAAATTTGT
Source organism: Nicator chloris (assembly GCA_013400495.1). Lineage (NCBI taxonomy): Eukaryota > Metazoa > Chordata > Aves > Passeriformes > Pycnonotidae > Nicator > Nicator chloris. Next base: position 18,561 of record WAAE01037559.1, on the reverse strand, counting down.
AAGAGATGTTTAGAGAAACTTCCTGGAATAACTGAACTTTATTTAAGGCCACTTGGACATGGGGGGAATTTACACGCTCGGAATAACTGGAGCATCATGATATTTTATTTAAGGATGTTAAAGTATTGTTACAAAATCCACCGGTTCAGTATAGGAAGTGTAACAGTAGACTAAGCATAGCAATATTTTTAGTAATCCAGTAGTTCAGCACTATTACAGATATCTTAGAAGTATTCCTGTTTCCTTGTGTTTTTTTCTAACAATGGGCATTCTTTCACTACAGGTAAATAAGAACTAGAGTTCCAGGCTTTTGAAAAAGGTGGTCACACTCTCTTCATCCCAAGCCCTGTGTTCTCGCCTTTTCCTGTGTGTTGGAAACTGAGTCTGTTCCCTATGTAGCTGTTTAGCTGCCTGAGTCTGCTCACTGAGTGAATCTAAAGCAGTATTTCCCAGAGTGGGTTGAGGCATTTAGGGAATTTGAGGTTTATTGGTTTTGCCTCTGTGAATTGATTTGCCTTGTATGATTGCTAGGTCTGATGCAGGAAGCAGTAGAGATCTGCAAGACAGCCTACAGTTCTAGTAAATAGGGTGCACCTAAAGCCTAACTCTCTTGTCCCTGATTACACAAAACATACTCCTTACACTTCAGTAAAAATTTCTGCTTCTGAAAGTTAATGTAGAATTACTTGAAAACTTCATAAGTCAGGCTCAGCTCTCAGCTGGTTTCTGATATACTTTTTCACAATGCTTCTTGTTTAGTGCTCTATATTGTTTCTATATAGAAATGTAATTGAGTACTGGACTATAGCTTGCTGTCACATAGAAAATGATTCCAGATTTTCCAGATCACATGACTGATATTTGACTATGGGAATTATCTACCAAGTTGCTTGCCATCAATGTTAAAATTGTTAGAATTGTTAGAATTGTTTATTCTGATACTTCCGAGATTCATTTGAATTAATTTTTATATAAGGATCTGACAATTTATGCAATTTTGATTTCTTGGTAAGAACTCAAATGAAGTGGTTGTGTCATGTTGAAGCATTGCTGATTTCTGTGAAGAGTTGAGTCTTCATTAATTGATGCTACTTTTGGTTATGGTGTTTAATGACATTTCTCTTCTGGAAAATTTGCTGATAATTGAAATCTCCTGGTTTAATTTTCTTCACAACTACTCATTAAATACCAGAATTTGTCCCAGAAAATCAATGTGAATAGTAGCAACTTCTCTATTTAAGGAAAAAGTTAGATGATTGTATGAAATAAAGAAAGTTGGTTTAGTATCTCTATTACTAACAGTATTGGACTTTGAATGGCATGAGTAAATTGCCACATATTTATCTACAGCCTTCTTCCAATTTTATGTGTGTCTAAGCTGCACAGTGTTACACTTCATTGTGGATTGCTGATGGTTAGCCACAAAATCCAGTGTTGGAATTTGGCTGGAAATTTCTGTAGTTATATTTGCCTTTCTAGTTGAAATTCTGTTCACTTAGTCTTAAGCTATCTCTAGGCCGGTGGCGTCCTTTGCTTTTGACTTGAAGACAAGGTGAAAATTAAGAGCAGAAGGAAGCTCACCTTGAACAATCAATGTCTGTGGAGCGCAGGGTGTGTCTCCTGGCTGTGCACCCCCTTCCACTTGAGTGGCGGGTGCTGCGCGTCTCCGAGTCCTCGGTGGCTCAGAAGTGGCACTGTCAGCTTCTCTGCCTTCAGTGCTGTCAGGCAGAAGTGTGAAAGGGGATCACTTGGCAGTCTGCTCTTCTCAACTCTCTGATCCAAGCTGGAGATTCAGGGTGCCATAGTTAGTAAAGGCTTTTCGCTTTTGCTTTGTGGGGTCTTTTTATCTTGTTCCCTCCTTTTGGGGTGTCCTGGGGAGGAGTTGCACAAGCAGAGCAAGCCAGAGCAAAGCTGGTTTTTTGATGCGGAGAATAAGAAGAAAAGAAAAGGAATCTTTAGCTGAGAATTCAGCTGTATTTTTGTAACGCTATCATATCCAGGTTTTTAAAGGTATGCTCTATTTTTGCCGCTGAAAAACTTGTCTTGATTACGTTTGAGGATTTAGGGTACTTGTCGGGAATCTCAGACCCATAAGCAGCTTGATCTGAGTGAGGTGTGCAGCTGCTAGAAGATTAGAAGTCCTGAAAACATTTTTTTCAAGTAGGCAAACTAAGGTACAAATTAAATGTTTTCTGAACATTTCAGATTTACTGCCATATTACACAGCTCAACTGCGTGGTATTTTCAGCACATTTGCTATGCATCCCCTGTGTTGGAGATACTGCATATTGCTCGCACATGTCTAAATCCTAGGAAGAAAACAAGGATACTCAGTCTTTTGAGATCACCTTCCACCTTCTTCCTCTAGAAAGGCATGCTGTTAAAAGCTTCAGTCAAAATTTGCTTTTATGGTTGTACAAATAATGTTTCTGTTGAGAAAGGCATGCATGTTTTCATAGCAGCGTTGTCAGGAACTAGAACTTAGAACCTCAAAGGCTGCAAATTGGGCTCTACTGGCCCAAAAGTATTTGTAGGGGAGAATGTAACACTCTCTTTATTACTAGGATCAGTCAAGATCTGGCTCTCATCGCACGGGAAATCAACGATGTAGCAGGAGAGATAGATTCAGTGACTTCATCAGGCACTGCCCCCAGTACCACAGTAAGCACTGCTGCCACCACCCCTGGCTCTGCCATAGACACTAGAGAAGAGGTAGGAGATCTTCATGGAGAAATGCATAAGGTTCTTCCTTTTCTTTATTTCTTTTGCTTTTAGCATTTTGCATAGCCTTTTTAGTTACTTCCACTCAACCCGTATGCATGATCTCTACATTGTTTTTTTGATTTGAAGTTCCTTTACATTTCCAAACAACCCAGAAGTCATTTTGTGAACACAGCTTGTGAAAAGGATGCATACTATCCGTCTGTCTCTTTTTTTCCACGAAACATAGGACAAGATAGTTACTTGTTTCTTGCTTGTCTGTAGCCTTAGATACTGTTGGATGGTATCTAAGTGCATTTAAAAATATTAGTGTGTATGCACAACTACATATGAATGTATACATTTAGTTCTTTGCTTAGCTATTAAAAACAAAAAGTCCCTCTTTTCACAGGTGACATAAAACTTTCATCTTCTGAACACTGAAATACTTAGGTACCACCATTTAACTTTAGATTTTCTTTCTTAATAACATTGTCAAAAACTGCCTTGAAGTAAGTTTGCTTTATGCTTCTAATAATTCTTATTTTCTTTGCCTATCTCTGCTGTGCTATTCTATGAATATATTGACTAATGAGTTCTAGTAACCATCACAGGTCTAATGCTGGTAAACATGTTAATCTGAATTTAATTCATCGCTTTCTACCATGTTACAATTCACCATAATAATGTGTTGTAAATGTTTAATGCATTTTTTTTCTTCATAGTATTCCTTTCAAAATGTGTTTTATTCATTTTTGTGTGCATAAATTTTAGTTAATATACTTAGTTAGTTTAATACTGTCTTTTTCTGTGGAAAAAAAGATATAAACAGCAATAAGAAATCTGTGAGCTGGGTACTCAGAAAAACTATGATGCACTCACACAGATTTTGGGTTTAATTCTCATAGACTGTGGCTAAACTTTAAAGAAGCAAAATGCTCTTTTTCTCAGATCCAAATAGATCACTCCAATATTTTTATTATTATTGAATAATTACTTTCTTTTTCAAAAAATATGTATTGTGTACATACTGCAGGTGGCAGTATCTCCTTTACGAAGCGTAGGTCTTTCTGTAACGCTATGACTAATTTGGAAAAAAACCCTAAATCTCAGAGTACTCTTCTTAATTCCACAGATCTGTTCCATTAATCAAAGGAATAAATTATTCAGTACCAGTTTATAGGTAGCTGTTATGTTACCTGCCCATAAGCAGAATTTCAGTGGGGTAGTCCAAATTTGCCATGTATGTCTAGTATTTAAAAAAAACCCCAAGTCTTGTTCATTTGTACAAGATATTCTTACATAAGATATGCATCATTTATAATATAGAACACAACAGAATGATTATTATTTGATAGGCATCTCATAAACTGTTTCAGGACAAAAAACCCCAGTAATCTGATTTTTGGATGTATCCAGTAGATTTCATGAACTTCATTTTTCTTTTATCCCGCAGTTGGTGGACCGAGTATTTGATGAAAGTCTCAATTTTAGAAAAATCCCTCCAATAGTGCATGCGAAACCCCCGGAAGGGAATGGTCGGCCTAGTGATGCCAGACCTCAGCTGACAGAGGCCCTCGATCCCCCAACAATTACCCGCAGGAGGACTTGGAGCAGAGATGAAGTGAGCACACAACAGGATTCTCTCTAAGAATGTGTCAATTTTAAGCTTTTACAATTATCTCCCCACCTAATATTCTAGACATTATCCTGTCTCTCCTACCTCTAGCAGGTGGCATGAGTATTGGAAAAAATTATGTGTTATTTTATTGGCAAAATGTTCAAATATCATTGTATACAATACTAATTAAAACACAAGTAACATTTTTTTATAGTTAAAGATACCAAAATATATGGAATTGTTACTATTAAACTAATAATATCCTTTTTATTAAAAACTTATTGCAGGTAATGGGGGACAGTTTGCTGTTGTCCTCAGTCTTCCAGTTTTCTCGCAAGATAAGACAATCCATTGACAAAACAGCTGGCAAGATCAGGTGGGTTGTTAAAAATTGCTGTTATTGCTGAAAATGTCTGTTCCCATCAACATTCCCAGCAGTAAAAGGGATGTATAATAGTCACAGAGGAAATGTATGTAGTAGAAACTTGTCTTTGAATTATGGCACTTTTAGCATTCAGAAGGATTTGGAATGAATACTTCTTCCATTATTCCTTCTGTTTATTTCACTTTGTATGAAGAGGAATATCAGCAAAGTTTACATGGACAGAGCAACATACAGCAGAGGAGCCTCTATCCCATGACATTGTGTCATCATGGTAGCACTTCCTCGCAGTGAAGCCTCTGACATAAATATGTCCCAAAGCAGCAGTGAGTGAAGACCTCAAAGACAGAAGAGTTAAAGCAGTTTCTGGATGAGCTGAGTACAGACATCTGTGTACTAATAAAATAAGTCAGGGTACATACTTGGCAAAATTAGATATTCCTAACAGGATAATAATGGAGAATGAAATTCCCCATAGGATATACATAACTGAAGAAAGGTGAACAGAAATGCAGTACTAAGGCTCACAGCTTCCTTTCAAATTCTTAGTCTGTGACATTCACTGTATCTTCAACTTCCAACTTCCAAATTACTTCCTCAGAGACCTAGTTACAGTAATAGCTTTTTTAAAATATACTGCTCTTTGACCATGATTTGAAATTATGTGGTTTGTTTGCTTAGCAGTTTTGCTGCAACTATTTTGGAACTTTTAACTCTGAAATACCAATTAAGAGAAGTGGTTTTGGACTTCTGTGTGTCATCATGGTGTCATTTCATAGGCCTTAAATACATGCACATTGCTATTTTTTTTTCCCTTTCTTTTCTAGTTGTGCCAAGAGATTGAGAAAGTTTAAATTATGTTTATTATATTTCAATGAAAACAAAAATTTTATCAAGCAGGAAAGCAAAACGTAAAAAAAATGGGAATCTCCCAGTATGTTTTGGGGTTTCACAATTAGTAACCACTACAAGTGACTGCTTTAAACATGTAACACAAGTGATACTCATACTACTAGAACATACAGATATACATATAAAGTGTACATTTTGAGACTTTTCAATGAAAACTTTTTCTAGGAAATGTATTTTTTAAATTTGCTAAAGTGTTTTATTTTTTATTAATATGAAATACGAATGTAAAAGTTTAATTCCTTTATCTTATGTTTTGCTATTATTGTAAAGTGCAGTATTAATGGGGAATTTTCTCACTACAGTAAAATAATTGGCTTTTAAAAACTTGAATCAGTGCTGGAGGAAAGAACCAGCTGTGTCTGGTATATATACCATAAGCAAGTATTTAGCTACAGACTGCCATTTTCATGTCAATAATAATGATTTTGCTGAAACCTGTATGCTTCCCTGGAAATTTAAACTGTATAGTTAGATTCCGTCAGGTTTCAGTATTTTATATTTTATTTTCATTTAGAACTCCTTATGCTGTTTTCTCATATCATGTTATTTAATCTTTCAGTTTATTTTGTGGGGTTTGTTCCTATTTTAAACATACTGTTGGGTTTCTTTCTTCTAGAATATTATTTAAGGACAAAGACAGAAATTGGGAAGAAATTGAAAACAAGTTACGAGCTGAAAGTGAAGTTCCGATTGTGAAAACTTCAAGCATGGTATGAATATTTACCTTTTCTGGGACTGATTATGCTGCTCTTCACATGGCTAAGTAATCAGTAGAGGAATGGGGTGTTTTCAGTGACATAAGGGCAAAAATCTTTAAAAGCCCTTATTTAGACACTAAGTATGTTTCAAGAATAAACCTAATCTTCAATAATTATTAAGACTTCCTATCTCATTAAGAAACAAGTAATTGTTCAGGGGAAATTTTCAGATAAAGATGCAGTAAAAGGGATTCAAACTATACATAAAGCATCAGTATGTTTGTTTAACAAAAGGTAACAACTATTAGTTTGAATGTTAGATTAGTTTTGAATGAACTTGATTTATAATTTAAAAACTACGTTACCTACTAATTATTAATATTTAATATGTAATATTTAACACTATTAATAGTGATTGTAAATATTTAGAGAATAGTTGTGTTTTAATGCATGTGATGAAAATAATTCATAGACACATTGTGATAAAAGGACTTTTCAGTGAAAAATAATCCTGTTCATTTTGTCTGGAAGTGGTAACCATAGGATGCCCACTAGAACTCCAGCTCTTTTATGTAGTAGCCTAATTACATAAACCAGCTATGGTTTATGGCCTAATTCAGGCCATTTCAAGACCAGACTGTGTGACAGTGTGAGGGGACAGACAGACCACATGTGTCTCAGTACACTTCCCCTCTGCTTCTAAACACAGCCTAGGGTTTGAAAAACGTCCTTGCATGAGACAGCAGGCAGAGCCGAGCTGCATTGTCCAACTGCAGAGTCTGCTGCTAAAAATATCTGTTTACAGAGGCAGGTTCTTTTGTGGGAGAGAAAACTGCTCAAATGTGAATACATTTCCGCTGGCACTGAACAGGCTAGAACTTCTCTGTTAGCTCATCATCAGTTAGTAAACTCCTCCCTCCTCCAGACTGATTTTTCCTGGAAGTATAAAAGACTTGGCCTGTCATTTCTGCAGAATGGTGTATTTATCAAGAGCAATCATTAGTAACACAGTATTATAATTTAATAGATTTGCTGATAGTTTTTGTTAGGTTTTTCAAAAATTTAATTAAGTTCCTCATGGAAGTTTCTAATTTTAGAAATATTATAATATAAGGAGTTTCTCTTATCTCTGTCCAGAATAAGATCCAAATTTAGTGTTTTATATTCTAAATGCCCTAAATATGGGGATTTAAGGTACTCTTTTAAAAAGAAAAAGCTCAGTTGTATATTTATCCCTAAGTTCACCATTTTGCTGAACTTCTTTTCAATCTGTTAAAGCATCTCACACTGCTTGAAAGTTTATGGGTTGTTTGGGGGGTTTTTGTCTATGCACTGATTTTCAAGTTTCTGCTTAGTTTTCAGAGCAATATATTGTTCAGATGCAGTGCCTATTTTTACCACAGGACTCTAAAAGTTAAGAAAGGACAGTTGTAGGTGATGTTTGTTTTGTCCTTGGAACATTTATGTCCAGCTCAGTTGTGAAATCTGCTTAAAGACAATAACTTCTTAAAGATAATCAATCTCTTTGCCACTCATGAAAATCACACTACTTAGTACAGAACAGCTTTCTGAAATTGATTAATGGTTTTCTGAAATCAGTCCCTTTGAAAATTCTCAGCTTTAGAATACCATTGACAGCTGTTCTCAGCAGCTATGTTAACACTGTTCTTCCATGTATGATCCTTCAATTAGAGGATTTACATATTTATACTAATATAAATATGCTAATTCTATAACCAGGGAAATTACTCAGGGAAGTGGTCACAGCACTGAGCCTGCCAGAACCCTTTGGAAAATGCTCTCAGGCACATTCTTGGGGTGTCCTGTGCAGGGCCAGGAGTTGGTCTCAGTGATCCTTTTGGGTCCCTTCCAGCTCAGGATATTCTGTCATCCTACAGCTTAAGATGTGGCCCATTTAATGATTGCTGTGTTTCTGAGTGCATTGCTGTGGCTGTGGCTGTGTTAGCAAGTAGTGCAGCACAGTGGAGAAAAAATCTGTAAGGCAGAGGAGTGCTGAGGCCCCAGCACTGGGGTGCTGTGCAGGGTCTCATGGGCACAGGGCCAGTGGGTGCAGACAGAACCTTGATGAAGTCATCACCGTCTGACTCACATCTGTACAACCTTATAAATGACTCTGTTCCATTGAATACTGAGTTTATCCTGTAACTTCCCTTTCAAGGGCTGCTCTTACTTTGCCTTATCTCTACAGAGTTGTGGTGTCTGTAAGTCTGTGCTTGAGCAGAGGTGGCACAGGCAGATGAGCAAGGGTCAGGATGAGGCTGTGGGGAGGGTAGCAGGCAGTCGGTGCAGGGGGCTCTGGGTTTCTGAGTGGGACATGGCTCTCCAGCCTCCAGCACTGCCACCCATGCCTGGGCCACCACCAGCAGGGATGTTCTTGATGCCAGGAGGGACAATCCAAATAGCATTATGCATTTGGACAGGTTTGGGAGGGGGATTGTTCACTACTGAGAGGTAGTTTAGATCTCTTTTTCCATACTGGAAATTTCCTTTATTTTTCCATCATGGCCTTAAGCTGGGATAGGGAAGATTCAGATTTGATATCAGAAAAAATACTTTTCACTGTTAGAGTGGTTAGTTATGTGAACAGATTGCCCGGGGGGTGGTGGAGACACCAGGCATCTGAATCTGGCACTGGGTGCTGGTTTAGGGGTATAAGAGTTACAGTGGCAGTGCTGGGTGGACAGGTGGACTTGAAGCCTAAGGGTCTCTTCTGACCTCTTCTGATTCTGTGATGGTTGTTTCTTTTCTAGGAAATATCATCAATCTTACAGGAACTGAAACGAGTTGAGAAGCAGCTGCAAGGTACAAATCTTTTTTCACTCGTCTGTGGTTGCTTGCTTCAGTTTTTTAGATAGACATCTCTGTGTATATATAACATGAAACAAAGTTGCTGTGATTTATTAAAATATATTCACAGTATCAGTTATGTACATTATTGTCATATAACTGCTGATACATTTGATAAACAAACAGCTTTTTTTTTTTAAAGCAGAAGAGTGATCATATCTTTTTATATGGGATTAGTGGTCCATGCTTATCATTATGTTAGTTGTAAATTTCCTATATTTTTTATTTTTAGTATTCAGTTTTTATCTGAGAGCAAATAATTTTTTTAAAAAGAATGTTTCAGGAGGAGTCATTAACCACCTTTAGAGACAAATTAGTAATAAATGTTAGTACATTTTTGGAAATCAAAAAGAAGTTCTGTTAAATGTGACAAATACGTTACTAGTATAATAAAATGAAATGGTACTTGGTACTTCAGTTTGCCCTCACTGTGTGGATAAATGACTGCTCTTTTATACAAATTTCATTCAATCATGGAATCAGCAACTATGGCTATTTTCTGAGGGTGGGGTGGAACAAAGCATAATAGAATGGTAACATCATGGGGAAAAAACATTTAAATTAAAACCATCCTTCAGTCCCTATAACCTAATCATAGATGGTTTATCATCTCTGTTTCCTGTCCACACATCAGTTCATGTTTAGTTTGTGCAGTTTCATTTCATCTAAAGTTTTAATATATCTAACTGCTTTTGAATAAATGTATCGGTGTCCGTCTATATTGGATACACCATTTCTTTGTCACAGGCAGCACACATAAAAACTCGCATCTGTCATCATAAAAACAAAAGCATGAGATAAGGATTTCCATATTTTTATAGTAACAGAAAATCTTTTTTTTATGGCTTCTTCCCTATCCTTCTCATCTCTGCTTGATTCTTAGCAATTAATGCCATGATTGACCCTGATGGTACCCTGGATGCTCTGAGCAACTTAGGATTTGCCAGCCCCATCTTACCAGCTCAGCCGAAGCCGAAGTCCAGCCCTGTTTCCCAAGGCCCCCGCGTGCCAGCGCAGCCGAACTGCCAGCCCGAGACTCGGGCTGCTCGTCCTGCCACCGGCCCTGTGGCAGCTGAATTGGAAAATGCTGAATCCGAGGCAGATTTCAGCATACATTTCAATAGGTTTAACCCAGATGGGGAAGAAGAAGATGCTACCCTGCGTGAGTGACATCTCGGTGTTTGATACAAAAACCTTTCATGTGGAATGTTTAGAAATCAAGGAAAACTTATAATGTTTGTTTTTATAATGAAAAAAAAAAGGCTTGGTCAAACAGCAGTTGTTTCATTAAACCAGTTTTCTTTAATTGTGATGCTTTGATTGTCACACAAATCCTTTTCAAATCATAAAGATATGCATAGATACCAGTGTAGGAAAGCAGATTGTGGCAGGTTTGCCCTTTGTGGTTGTGTGCTTTGCAAAAGAATTATTATATCAGCAGTTTTCCCTTAATAGATTTATTTCTTTTTAAAAGCCATGCAAGCAGTCTAACATTTACTGAAAACCCCAAATCTCTTTGCCAAGCTGCTCTGATGAACAGACTTCCTCCTCTAAAGCTTGTACAGAACTGTTGAACAGTTACGTTTGATTCTCAATGAGATGATTTATATAGGAAACATTATCTTTGACTACAATGACACATTACTGCAAAAGTAAAACAGATTTCAGAAAGCATTCATTCTCATGTACTGGAAAATCTCAAACAGTTCTGTGGTTTATGTAACCTTGTTGCTGCGTAAATTGTCTTGGGGTTTACAAATAAGTTCACATATTATGTTTGCACTAAGATTTGCTGGGAGTGGTAGGTGAACATATCGATACTGTTGAACAGCAAGCAGTGTTTTGGTGTACATAGAAAACTGATAATACTGTCCTTGTATTATCATTACAGTGTTTTAATCCAATTTCTGAAAAGACTATTTGGCACTTTTTGATCTTCTTCAAAAGTCTTTTTGATGTTAATGAAAGTAGAAGTATTTCATATCTCATTTCTGTCCAAATCTTTGTTGAAACTAACCAGGAAACAAATCTGAACATATAGCAGTGTGGGACATATTAAAGCATATTGAGGCAAATGGGTTCTCACCAATTCAAATGCAACGTAAGCTTACAGAAGATACTGTTTATTTGGAATGATCATGAGATGTAAAATTTTCTTTAGGGAACTTGGAAGTTGAGTTGTCATGATTTGCTTGATCGATAGATGCACTCCCAAGCAAATGATTTTATTTGCTTCTGTATATTTTCCTGTAGTCTTGCTAGTAAAGCTGTCCCTGTCTTACATATTTAAAAGGATTCTGGACGACGACTGCTAACATGGACATTTTGCTTACACCACTGAAAAGCAAGTCTATTTAAAGTTTCCTATATAAGCCTATTTTCCCTATCAGTTGTCCCAGTAACTTAACATTTGGAAATAATAAAAAAAAATAAAGTAAATTACTTTGTATTTCCAGAACACTGTAATTTGGAGGAATGTTTTTTTCTGTTAAATGTAACTAATAGACTGGAATTTTCTTATGTTTGCATCAGTCTCTATATATTAAGGTTAAAGATACAGTTTTGCAGCTTTTATGAAATGGTCTTTAATATTTCAGCAATAATCCTATATGAGATTTGTTTTTAAAAAACCTACTTTCTGTACGCTTTTAAATTGTACAGGCTTTCAGAAATCAGTAAAAGTTGGACCAGTTAATAAAGATGCAAAAACTTTTTTTGTAGAGATGTAAAAACAAAACCACTAATCTGTTGTATAATGGATTTCATATTTTCTTTAAAAAAATTAAAAGCAAACAGTCTTCATGTATGACTCAATATGCTCTACTCCAGCTAACTGTGGGAGCCTGAATGACACGAGTTTACAGAGGCTACAGGAAAACTTTTTGAAGGTGCGGAAGGGCAAAAATAAATGGAAACTAGAGCTAGGTGTTGAAAACTGAGTGTACCAAACCATCACCATAATTCCTTATTTTGTTTAATGCTTGGGAACATAATTTTTCTGCAGATTCAAGTGGAAAGTAGGAAATGGCTAGGAAGAATTAAAGGTGCAGGCTCTTCATACGAGATTCTGTTTGTGTTATTTCAGGCATTTTTACCTTTATGTTGTGAAATAAGCATTTTGCATTACTATGTTATTATTTTGTATGGACATGTTCTCCTTATTTATTTTTGTTACATTTATTATGTATGTTATTTTGTTATATGCATTTACAACTCCATTTTTAAATAAAGTGTTTCTGGAACTTTACAAATGTGTGAATTTGTAATTGAGAGCTGGGAAGTTCACAGAATCTTTCTGCTGACTAACTCGCCTTTACTGAAATAGGAAATTGTATTTTTTCATAAATATCTTCTCTCCAGAAAAAGTTCTGTTATTGCCACCACGGCCTCATTTATTCTGTGCTGAGAGCATTGGCTCACTTTCCCATACTCAGGTTCTTTTCCACACTTGAGTTGATTTTGTGTGCAAAGCTAGAGGCAGAAATAAACCAGTATTCCAGTCACCAAACAGTGGCTCTGTTTCCCTTTGTAGAATGAAAGTGAGTTTTAATGCACCTGCCAGCTGCAACAGTAGATGGTTATCAGAACTGTTTTCCCTCTGCTTCACATATTGGAAAACTTTACTGAACATGCTGATTTGGCTACAGACTGGTGCCTTTTTTGCTTCTCTCCCAGGTTTGACTCTATGCATGCTTTTCCTGCAAGACACTAAATTGCCTTTTCTTAGCTGGCTGCATGCAGGAACAAAACCTTGAATTTAGTAAAAGCTTCAAGAATTTCTTCCCAGGTTAAGCATTTCTGTGTTGCTGAGCTTTGCTGTGACTGAGCATCAGCCACTCTGACCTTGCTTCTGTGTATGTATTTTTCCTTTATATCCCAGCCTGCTGGCATTAGGACAGCACTAATGGCACTCACCAGCACTCAGCTCTGCAGGGGCAGGAGATTTTTATTGCTCTTCACAGATGCCAGGTTGGTACAGTCAAAATCATGAGAAAGTCACAGGGGCTTTCCACTTGCATAGGACTTCCTCATATCCCCCAGCTTCATTATCTGCTGTCATTTCCTCACTTGTTGCCAGCATCCCTCTGTCTTTGCAGAGGATAGAGGAATGCACTTCTGGGCTTGTATTCTCATGTGCAGACTCTCTGGTGTTTAAGCAGAAGTGTAACTCTTCTCATACAGATTTTTATAGGACCTTTTCTACTTGGAGCCAAGGTTATGCAGGGTTGTTATTCAGAAGTATTTAGGAAATCCAGCCAGATGGCATCAGGCATGTGCTCCCTTTAAACACCACCAAGGGGTGCTGACACGCCAGGACACAGGGAAAGCAGAATTCAAGCCTTTTCTGATCAGCACTGGTGGCTCTTCTCTTGGCTACATGCATCACTCAAATTCTGTACCCAACAATTTCTTGTAATGACACATCTAGCTGTAGCAGACAGAAATAAAGCTAAGGGCATAGTTTGTGTGCCTGACCTGGTAACAGTAAGGTGGTGTTTCACCACAGCATGTACATTATACCAAAGCAACTGGTACTGCAATCTCAGAAGAGAACACTGCCTCATACCAAAAACTGACTTCCAGTCAATGCCTGTTGGAAGGCCTTTGTAATTTGAACTGGGAAGATTTTAAGCATAGGAAAGATCTACAATTACTGCTTTGACATGCAGCCATGAAAAGCAAGGGTGTTCCCTCATGCAGGAATGCGTGAAGCATCGATGACATGGTGTGTACGGTAAAAGGAGGCCACTCACTGCCTGCCAAGGAGATCTTATGCCACTGAGTCTTTTGTATCTGAAGAGAATTACAAGGAAGAAACTTGGCCACTCACCATACAAGTTGGTTAGCTTCATCTTGGTGAATAATCAGAGTTTTTCAAGTGTAAGACTGTCACCTCTGATTTCAAATAGAGCTAGATCTGTAAATGCTGACTGAGTTGCAATCCTGGTAGTTCAGCCATGATTGCCAAATATTAAATACATCCGACAACGTCTGTCTTGGCAATATCGTCGAAGGACAACTGCCTAATGCTGAAGAGCATTTCCAGCTGCGCTATCTCAGTAATCTTGTAAAAACAGTTTTTGTTTTCAACTTGGTAGGCCTTAGCCAGTGCTGCTCCTGCCAGTGACAGCAAACAGAGCACTGGCTGGGGAGCAAGGCATTTCCTTTTCAGATTCTTTTCTCATTAGTCACATATTTGGGGAGGAAAAATGCATTTAGCAAACAAGTGGGATAATGCATCCCTGGGAAGACTTGAAAGCAGGATAAGAGAACTGGAAGCCTGCTGTCAAAGATCTTTACCTGTTCCAATGAGACCACAGTTAACAGAAAACAACCAAGTGCTTGCCTTGTCTTGCTGACAGCTTCACGAGCAGTTAGTATTTTTTGAAACAGTTCTTACCTCATGTATGGGAAGAGCTCTTAAAATGAGAGGGTGTTGGAAAATGCACTCTGTGGAGAGGCTGTATTAAAACAGGTGTTAGTAGTTATTGAATACCCTTATGGCAACATAGGGCAACATTTTCAGGTAATACCTGCCAGAATTATTCAAACACTAAGGCCTTAGGGGTGGAGAGAGGGGATATAGAGATTTGTTCATTTCAAGGGTAGTCCCTACATATCCACTTAACAATTAACATGCCCCTGCTACGTTTGGCACTCTTGTCTATCAGTTCCTTGGACTAGCATTTTTAGACCTATTTCCAGAGATTAACAGATGTGTTAACAAAGCTTCCTGCTACTATGGAATAGCTAAAAGTATCAGAAATCTAAAGATTTATACATTTTTTATAAATTTTTTTAAATAAAAAAATAACAGCTTAGAAGCAGAATTAATTATCTTTGAACCAAACTCTGATCTTAAGACAAAATTTTATTATTAAAATAAGTAAATAATGTTTTAAACAAAAATGGGCAACATGAGATTTCTAAGTTCGATATGGAGACATGGACCTGTATGAAGCCAAGCACAAAGAACAAGAATTATATATAAACTTAATAAAAGTTACCAGGTGACTTCACATTTCATTTTCGGCATCTCTTCTGGAGTAATGTGATATATAAGTTGAGAAAAATTCATTGAGGAAAGAAACCGGATGTGCATGTCAGTTGTGATTTGGGTTATCCATGACTGATTTTGTTGGGAGATGAGGGAAATGACTGCAGATAATTCAGGAGGTTTTAAAAGTATTTAGAAATTAAATACCTTAATAAAGTCATTGAAGAAGATGTCATAAATGGTATTTCACAGAATTCACAGAATCACAGAATTCACAGAATGTCTAGGTTGGAAGAGACCTTCAAGATCATCGAGTCCAACCCTTGCCCTAACACCTCAACTAAACCATGGCACCGACTGCCACATCCAGTCTTTTTTTAAACACATCCAGGGATGGCGACTCCACCACCTCCCCAGGCAGACCATTCCAGTACTTTATCACCATTTCTGTAAAAAACTTTTTCCTAATATCCAACTGTTTCCCAATATTATAACTGATTCATAAATGATCAGGCAGGGTACCATATTCTCAGCAGATGTTACTGGATTAGGAGACTCAATGAAGTGCAGAGAGTTAAGCAAACTTTCAGAAAGAGCTCTTGAAAGAAATCAAATGACAGAGATGAACAGAAGTGGAGTGGGGGGCGAACACAGTGTCCCCCGCCATGGCAGTAGGTGTGACAGAACCATGCAGTTGGTTCAAGGCAGCTTTAGCACAAAGGAGAACTGTAAAATGCAGGAGGCACATAAGAATTTGCCTGCAAGAATGGTACTTCAACAGTTGCTAAGAAGCTGTGCAGAAAATATTTTTCCTGCTGTAAGGTGTGCCTCAGGTGCAAGAGAGACCACAGCCCCTCTGAGGTACGTGGGAGTTACTGCATGCATCAGTAATCACGTAATTTTTCACTCTGCAGAATAGCTGGAGTTTCTCAAATAAACTGACTGAACCAAGAGACAGCACTTTCCATACGATGGAATAAAACCCCCCAAACAAGATTTATATTTTTTTTAATAAATATTTTTTAATAAAAAATTAGAAGGAGAATTAATTATCCAAACAAATTATCCCTCCAAACAAATTCATATCCCCAGTGCAGTTTATGTTTTCCTGAAATAATTTTTGGCCTTCACAGACAAAATTGCAGTTGCTGACTAAAGATGCAGGTGTATAAAATTGTAATCCCATTACCTGCACACTCAGGAACTCAAGTGCTAACAAAAAATTTGCTACACAATGTGGTAGTTTTTACATAGTTTAGGAGGGTTCAGGATAGTTCTGCCCACAGCACAGGAAGTTTTTAATACATCTGCGTGAACACACCAAGGAGATAAAAGCAGGTTTTCAGGAACTGACCTTCCCTTTCCGTTTCTAGCCATGATCAAGTAACAGCAGAGCCGTGGCCTAGCCCGGGCAGGCTATTGAGCCAAACTACGACAACAGTCATGTCCATTCTTTGTTTTCATACGTGCAAGGAATTTACACAAACCAGGCTCCTCATGTGATTACTGCTGTCAGTATGATGGGCAGCTGAGCAGATGGTTGTTCAGAAAAATCCACTTTTTAAAATGCAATTTTTGCATTTCTGAACACCTAATAAGTTGCTTTCTGCCCACACAAGTCTGAGGTAAAAGTGTTGCTTTAGTAATTTCTTGAGTTTCTAAATTTCTTGATTTTCTAAATGTACAAGCTCCTCAAATTTAGATCCTCTTCAACACCTTTGCAGGTTTAAAAACACTGGGTTATATTGAAAGTCACATCTGAGGCTTGACTGAAGTTATTACTGCAGGGGCAGCAGATGTTCAAATACAAAATTGAAAACACAGCTTAGTGGCTTATCTCAGCCCTAAGGTAAGCCCCAGACCTTTGGAGCCATCTTTCAAGCTGCATGAGCAGGGTCTGCTCTTTGGTGCAAGCAACATTTGTTGCTTGTAGTTTTGAGAATGTGTTTTTAGGCTTCCAAGGTGTTTGAGTACCTATATTCCTAACTTTGGCCAATTTAAGTATTTTATCACAGAATCATAGAACAACAGAATGGCTTGGGTTAGGAGGGACCTTAAAGATCTGGTTTAAATGGGCAGGGAATCTGCAATCAGACCAGGTTGCTCAAAGCCCCATCCAACCTGACATTGAACATTTCCATGGGTGGGGCATTTACAATTTCTCTGTGCAGCTTGTTACAGTACATTACCACCCTCGCAGTAAAGATGTTTTTCCTGTTAAATCTAAAACTACTCTCTTCAGGTTGAAGCCACTTCCCCTCGTCCTATCACTATATGTCCTTGTAAAAAGTCTCTCTCCATCTTTCTTGCAGGCTCACTTTAGGTACTGAAAGGCTGCAATTAGGTTACCCTGAAGCTTACTCTTTTGCAGGGTGAACAATCCAATTCTCTTAGCCTTTCCTTGTTGGAGAGTAAAAAGCATATTCAAAGTTTAAAGTGACATGAATAAAAAAATCCATCATTTCCCTTTTAATGATGAATTGATTTGCTTTGGAAAATATGTGGATTTTATGTCACTGGAAGAAAACTGTCAATTAAATTATGCACTTGTCCCTTGATGCTCCAGCAGTGAATTACAAGTTAAGCAGAGCTGGTCCGCATGAAGTCAATGGAAAGGTTCATGCAGCTGAAGTTTTCTGCTTGCTTATCTGAGTGCAAACCCAGATCACTACATTTTGGTTTTCACACGTATGCAGTTACATAAAATTCAGAAAAGCTGTCCCCAGCACAAGTATTTTAAAATGAGTTGGTTATAAGCTTTGCCTGACATTGCAAAAGCAATGATATTTAAATTAGTAGGGAAAATTAATCCTGACTGACATCAATGATTTATTTTAACTGATATTTAAATTCCTCCAGATGAGGAAACACACTGGAACTTGTCTTACTGCTTCGAATGCAATGAGTGAAAAAATGGCAAGCATAGGGCAGCAGGAAAAAAAAAAATCCGTAGAATAATAGGTATGATTAAAAAGCATATCTGAATGGAATTTCTAATTAAGGATTTTCTCCAGGGAGACACAGTGAAAAGCTTGACGCTAAATGAGTTTTGGAGAATCACTGCAGATCCATGAGCTGGTCTTAGTACTTTCTGGAGACTCCCAGATGGCAGTGCTGAGGACTAGCACAGATAATTTTACAAACATCAATATTGCTTGCAGGCTTTCTCTGCAGTATTGAAGCCAAAGAAACAGTAACAAGATTTCACCTTCCAGTGGTGCTTTTCTTCTGAAATCTTTCAAGCACTTCACAAACATTCAGTCTGTCATGAAATTTCTATAAGAAAATATTTCATCCTGGTCTTACAGATGGCAAAATGCGTGAGGAGATAAATAACGTTAAAGGCAACCCTGCCTCCAACACATTGCAGCTGTGTTAATTA
>WAAE01037506.1:0-27377 GCA_013400495.1 Nicator chloris | reverse complement strand
GACCTGTGTATTCCCACAGCTGATATGTGACAGAAAGGGAAGGCTGAGGGAATATGGAAGGGGTACTTCCAAAGATGACAATGTAGTTGTGGAAGACAGAAGCTAGATAACACAAAACTCAAAATGATGATCCACCAAAATCAGTAATTCTTTCTAAAGGGGTCATGGGAGAGGAATGTTAATGTGGGTTGTCTGTGGCAAAAGGTGATCTGCGATGGGCCTCAGAAAAGATGTCTCAGCGCAGGAAGTACAGTCCAGGACCACAAGGAAGGAAAGGGAAGATAGAGGAAGAGGTAGTGAGAGAACAAAGGGTAGAAAATTGGTTGCTGGGGCCAGACACTATTGCATCAGAATTAGCATTGGGCTGGAGCTGTGTAAGTGTCAGCAGGAACCTTTAAGCATAGTGCTGGATGCAGGAGGATAAGCAAATGCAATGACTTGGAACTGCAGTCCTAATGTCTATGTCCAGTAAAGTTTACTTTCCAGATGGTTAAAAAAAAAAAAGGAAAAAAAAAGACCTTTTATTTTCCAGCCCACCATTAAACTCTAAAACAATAGCAGGTTCCTGCCTTTTATCCTGTACTATAAACTGTGGAAGTACTATCTCCTCCTCTTTTTCTGAGTCTTTTTCATGTCAGAGCCCTCTCCTGTGAAGGGACTCTTCCATAAAGAATTGAGAGCTCCAAAATGCTGGTCTTACCTCTGTCATTGGCTATACTGGGCTCCTTTTCCTAAAATGCTCACTGGATCTTTCAGCCACCTGCTTTCTGGTGGGTAATGTCATGTCAGGAAGAAAGAAGCAGCGTGTGATACAGCAAGAGTGGGGGTAAAACAAACAGCAAAGTCTGACTTCCCCTTCAGTCCCTTAATTTTGTTTGCATCTCCCAAAGGTGTTGCTTTCCCATCACCACTGCTGGTAGTACCTGTTACCAGTTGGAAACAATACAGAATGAAATCAGGAGGTGTTATGTCAATGCAGTTCTTGCTCACTTCTCCCACAGCACGGGGAGCCTGCATTATTCTGCTCACCTGTGATGTCAGTTCCTTTGTGTGTACAGTATTTGATTTTTATTCAGTTCTTTTTGATGTGGTTGGTGTTTGAAACCAAGGAATTTCTCAGAGCTGCTTAAGACAAGGCCTAAGTCCATGTTCAGAATCTCTGTGAATGTCAAAACCCCTAAGTATGCTTTTCTGGATCTTAGAGAGTATAATTTTCCAAGGAGTTGGAGGACGCTCCTATCTTTAATAGAGCAGCACTTTTGACATGTGAAGTTCAGGACATTTCTTATGAAATATAATAATTCTGCCTTAATGCAGCAACTCGGTGCAGGACATTCAGTTGTACACACAGCTGAAGATATGCTACTGATATTTGAGTAGATGGATTTATTGGTACATGCCTTAGAAAGAAAACTTGTGTGGGATGATTATTTGAGAGAGTTGGCTGGGTGAAGATAAAGAAAAGAAAATGTTGGGATGGGAAAATGGAAAGGAGTTAACCCAGCTGATGCTTCCCACTCCAGCTGGTCTCCACTACCCTGCATAGACTGATCACACTCTGCTCACAACTGCTTCCACCTGGAAGTGAAAAGAGCAGAACCACTTTTTTATGGCACTTGTAAGCCACTTGTCTGACTTAGAGGCCCTTAGGTTTTTATAATTTCTATAAATACAATATTTGTATTTTACTTTTTCCTGATTTTTTCTCTTCAGTATTACACTGTTTCCTTCAGGAAACCTATTGAGTGAATGATCTACTTAATTCTGTAACAAATCTTTAATCATGAAAATGGTTATGTTCTTTAGAACCTTTTCCCATACCTTCCCATCATGATACATTAATCTCTCTTTGCAATTTTTTTATTTTTTTTTATTTTTTTTTTTTACATCGCTGGAAATGCCATTCTCACTCAGGCCTCTTTCAGTTAATATAAAAATTAGGTTTTTCCTGACATTTGTTTCAAATAATTTACCTGAGGAGCAGAAATAATACCTGGAACTAATTTTGCTAATTTCACTGATATTACCCAGGGCTGCAAATAAATCACTGTGTACATTTCATTTCCTTGACCACTAATTTTGCTGTTCTCTCTAGAAGCACTGACTGGGACTGGAGGAGTCATTATCCCAGACTTTGATGAGACACTCCATTATTTTCACTTGTTACAGTATCTATAGGATCTATGGTAAATTGATTTCATTAACTTCAAGCCAGTCCCCTGCTCTTGATTTCTAATCAGTTTTTATTTTGCGTGGAGATCACTGGCTGCTAAAGCATAACATCGGTCTTCAATCAGAAGTGAAATTAATCTCTCCTTTTAGAGCTGAGAGGAAAAGGGCCTCTTCTGAAGCTTGCCTGAAGAAGATTTAGTTTTTATGCTCATGTTCTTCATAAACCACCTTCCATCAGAGGTTGCTGTCTCCAGAATCCTGGCAGGAGAGCATTTTGTGCCACAGGCAGGGTCCTCTGAGTTATTCCAAGCTGTCTGAAGAGCTGATACTTTGGCATTTTCTGAAATCAGAGGAGGGCAAACTCCTAAGTTTCACCTCAGCAATAGTAAGAGTGGCAACAGCCTCCAAGCCCTCAGTGGTGCTGCGTGATGACTGTGCAGTCACCAGGGGCAGGTGCACTCTGTGTTTGTCATTTGCCTATGATGGGCAGCGGAAGAGCTGAGCAGAAATGGCCCCAGCCTAAGCCAAGTTTACTGCTGTGACATTCTTCCCATCCATTCTGTGGTCAGTCTGAAAACCCAAAGAGGCAAAGTTGTGTCTGTTGCACTGAACACTGATGTGGGTTGGTGCAGGTGGTGGAGAAGACTGTACAGCCTTGAGAAACTCTGAATATTACTTATTAGCTGGAAGGCTCAATGTGGCTCATTCTGCTGTCTTGAGGGCAATGCTGCTCTATGCCAGTGCTGATCCAGTGCTTTTCTCTCCAGGGAAGGCAGATCCATCCTAAAGAGCCTGAAGCCATGTCTGGGAAGCCTGTCTTGGCCAACTGGATTCAAATGTAGTGTATCAGTACAGCTTGACTTTGGATGCAATTTGCAACAATTAACTAACATCATCCTCTTAGCTGATACCACCTGCAAGGATCATAGTTTGCAGAGAAAAGTTTTCTTTGGACTTTCTTTATCAAGAAAGATGGTCCTGGCTGACTATCACGTGGGGGAAGCCCTCTGAGAGTTACACAGTAAGGATAAATAAGATTTAATGCTTCATTCAGTAGGATTTAAGATCACTTTGTAAGATGCAGGATGAGTTTGCTTGCTCCTGAGATAGGGAGGAGAAAACCAGCTGCTGGTAATGCAAGGGGAGAGGACATGATCAGGAGTGAGCAGCTGTTTCTGATTTACTGAGTAACAAGACATCCTTGATGCCAAGCATGCGAGGCTGAGCCTAATTTCTTGTGCCTAAACTTGGCCTAGCAGGTTTTCACAGTCTCATTTCCCTCCTGGTGCTCCTTACCTTCTGGCACAGGAGAGCTGCGATGCTGCTGGGCTCTGTCATTGCCTGTTTGCTGATCTGCTAAAAGGTGACGTGAAAGCAGAGGGTGTCAGCTCTGTGACTTGAGACAAATCCAATTCTTTGAGGATTTGTGCTGCATTCCTTGCTGTTGTAATTTAGCAGGGCTTTGTCAAGAATTTTTAAATTAAATTCACTAAATTTTAAATTAAAATTTTAAATTAAATTACTAAAATGGTAAATTTAGCTTTTTAGCCTCTAAAAAGCACCATTCCAGTAAGATGCAAATGAATGTCAGACAACTTGGCCTGCAGCTCGATCACTAGTCCTTGGAAACAAAATAACCACCGTAAATCTCACGATTAATAATGGCTGAAACAAAATATCTCTATGCTATGCCCCTTTAATATTGTTGTGTCAATCAATACATAAATGGAAATGGATATTTTCAATATCTTGGATTAATTTTTTTTTTTTTCCTTAACAGAGCCGTATGATTTTGCCTTAGGTCTTGGAGAAGGCTTTGCCGACCTTGAAGGATGCGAAAGGCCAATAAAATGTGGTTGTGTAAGATGTGTTCTGTCTTCCTGGGGAGCAGAAAACGCATCTGAAGAAGGTAGGCCTGAGGAATGGTTCTGGGTCTTGGTTTAAGGCAGTTTGAAGATGTGGACCCTCTAAAATGGGTTACCTTCCCTTAGTTTTAACCAATCCCTTTCCACCATTATGACAGCATGATTATCCCGGAGTAAAAAGATTTGGATTCCTTTTGCTGTCCTGTATAAGTCCTCAGAGAAAGGGCACAGCCAGAAATTCTCATCAAGAGAAACATCAGTTGTTTCAAAAATAATTAGATACCTTCTATTGACACACACTTAAACCTTGTTCTTATTGTCTTCTCTCTCATGTACGGGAATCAGAGAAGTCTTATTTATTAATGTTTCAGACACTTTAAAGTTGTCACCAGATGAAATCAGGAGAGACTGTTAGGCTTTCATAACTTACAGAATAGAATTATTTAGGCCATTTGCTAGGAAAAAGGTTTAGATTTTTCACTGACCTGACAAGTTGAAAGGTCTTTGTATCCGAGAGAGCTGTAAGATCCTGAGGAGACGGATGAGTTTTACTCATCCTGTGGTGAAGGGCAAGGGACATTTCCTTAATAAGGACTAAAATTTTTTTTTTGGGTTAAATTTCAGTTATGTATTATCAGGGCAACTTAGAAGGACATTGTTAAATTAACCACATACTAGGTTCTTTGTGTTAAACACTGAAAAATATTCAGTGTTTTATTCCTGCTTTTTAGTGTTTTATGGATTAGGAGTGTAAAAAATGTTGTGGCTATAACAAGGCCTTATAATTATCCACAAAAGCTGGTGGGGAATAGGAAATCTTAAAATTTGAGTGAGGCTCAAAATTATCTGGGAGAACTTGGGTCACAGTCATTCCCATCACTGGTGCTCAACTTCCAGCCTTCCTACTGGCAACTGGGAATCTTTCAACCCCAATTTACCCTGGAAAATGTGATTCATTTAGAGCTCAGCTTTCAGCTGGGTCTTACAGCCTAATTAAAAGAGATGAGGGTATAAAGACACAGCATGGGAATGCCATGGGGCATTTGTTCAACAGCAAACCATGTCCTCTCATCCTCAGTGCTCAGACTTCACAGTGCCTAAATCCCAGCTTCACACTCACTAGGTGTGTGGAGGAAGTTCTGATAATTTCAGGAAAAAAAACTTCCAAAAGCCTCTTGAAGGTGTACACTGTCAAGCCATACCAATAAACAGAAACAACTGTATCTTGTGACTGCTGAAGCCAGGAACAACTTGTTCCAGATGTTGGGGAAATTCCTTGTACCTTGCAGGATGAGGTACCTACATAGAAGGAAGCACCACAGTACCTGTGCAGAAGTACTTTCTCCTAAGAATTGCTGGTGTCTTCCCCCAGCAGCATCAAGTGGCAAAATAGGGGAAGAATCTTCCTCCCTTCAGGATGAGAGTGGTAAATACATGGTTTTGTGAGTTGTATTTCAGCACAGTAACACTCAGACAGCCAGCCAGTATAAAGTGCTTTGCGCATGTTGGTGTTAATTCTTTGAGGGCAAGGAGTGCTGCATTGCACTTCAGAACTTACAGCAAAATGGTTTATAATTTAATTTTCTTTTGTTTGGTTGATTGATTTGGTGACCTTAACACACAGATTCTGGTTTCTGAATTATCCACAGAAAAAAGAATTCTCAGAAAAGGCCTCTTTCCTTGAAATAGGTTTGGCCCTCACAGTATGCATTATTTCTTTACCTGCTGTCAAGAAAAAAGTCGCAAAATTATTCAGAAGCTGCAGGGAAATCCAATGGCAGCTTCAGTTACTAGTGTTTGTTTTGCTTTGTTTTTCTTTTAAGCACTATAAGAAGAGGGACATATCACAGCAGCTGCTTGGGACTCCGTGAGGGGAATCTGCATAATTTTTTTCTCATTAACTTGTGTCTTACATAAATCAGAGATGTCACAAAGTGCGCACAGGACATGGTGTTCCTTCTCTCCCTTCCCTGCTTTAGGAGAAGATGAGCTGCTGTATGTCTGTCATGTTAAAACATCCCACCTGATAGTCTGAGTGCTGTGAGTTATTTCAGTGTACCTGCATATTGCCATGGAGGATGTCAAATACCTCTTCCCAGGATCTTTGCAGCT
The DNA here is from genome assembly GCA_013400495.1 of Nicator chloris. Lineage (NCBI taxonomy): Eukaryota > Metazoa > Chordata > Aves > Passeriformes > Pycnonotidae > Nicator > Nicator chloris. Next base: position 21,228 of record WAAE01037506.1, on the reverse strand, counting down.
TTTTTATTCATTACTATCAGTAGTGTGGGGAAACTAGTTTGAAAAAAGCGCTCCGAACAAGTGTAAGCCATGGTAGGAAATGCAGCAGAAAAGACACTCAAAATATTAAATTTGTGTTTTACATTAAGCTACATCATGGTATCTTATTATGGGTTTATCACATAAAGTGACATTTAATCTGTGGGGAGAATCACAGAGCTGGTTTTCACAGGAGGGCTTTTTGTCTGTCCTAAAATATGGGTGGCTGTAAAGTGGTGGGTCCTGCTCTCTGAAAATAAATGCACTCCTTAGGTAGGTCTGTAGGTTGTTCTTGGACTGAGTGAACGGAACCATCTCTGAGGGATGTTTTCTCTAACTCTGATGTCTCCTGGAAGCTGTAGCAGATGAGGACATGGCAGTGACTAGGAGGAGGCACTGGGAATCGTTGCAGTGGATTAACTTTGTGGTCCATTTGCTCTGGTGCCTATATCCAACAGTAATGGCTTGTATCAAGTGCTTCAGATGAAAATGTAAAGAAAGATAATGCTCTCCACCCTGTAATTATTAGAGTCTAATTATTGAGACTTTGAGGTTTACATGGTTCCTGTTTTTTGGTGTTGTGTTGTTTCATTAATTGAACTGAACAGCAGAGTAACATATGAGACTGTGACATATATTCTTGAAAACGCAGGGCTCCTTTTGCCCTGCAAGAGTACCAAGACTATCTCTGAGTTATGACTGCTCCAGGGGATTTTAGTATTTCTCACAAATACTCTCTGGACAATGTAACCTTTCTGTTTATCCAGTCTTGATGAAATACAAGAGGAGTGCAAGCTTTCCCCCATTGTGGCCTATCATTATGCCACAAATCAGGAAAGGCCAATTTTAAATGCAAATTTTCTCTTTTTGAAAGGATTGCCAAGCTGAAATGTGCTGAGTAGAGCTGCCTGCATTCTGACTGCTCAGAATGTGCTGGGTTTGGTAAAAGGCTATAATTTTCTGTTATAATCATACAGCTGTAGGGAATTATGTGGTAGCCAAATTCATATCAATTTTCCCAAGAATTAGAAACAGTCCTACTCAACCCCAAAGACAAAGAGGAATAAGGAGGTGATAGCATCCAGCAGGATGATCATGTAGCAGATTGTTTTGGAATGTTACCAAGCAGTCATCGAAGCTGTGAAGCTGGACCTGACTCACTAGTCACAGTTCTTGATTGTGAGGAGAAGACATCAGAAAGAACAGCTGAAGGATGGCAGATGACAAATAATTCGAAGAGAAAAAAAAGAGAGAGCTTTTTTCTTTCTTTTACATGCCTGAGGGTGAAAAAAGCCCTTAAAAATTCAAATTTCAGGGAAGTATCTGCTGAAATGAAGTTCTTTGTAATCCAGCTCTGAGGAACCCATTGAAGTTAGTGGGACTACACACCTTAAGAAAATGCTTAAATGCTTTGCTGTATTTGTGATATGGAGAGAAATTATACAGCTAGAAAATTCCAAAGAATTAATGAAAGCAAAAAAAATAGGTGAGATGAGACTGATGAACAGCAGAGAAGGCAGGGCTGAAACCTGCCATATTAAAAGAGGGAAGCAATGAAGTGGCTGAGGTTGCTTTGTTAGAATTAGAGAAAAAATAATCTTACACTGCATTCTGTACGTTAATTAGCAGCAATAAAAATAATTGTTGCCTCCAGCTTGAAACTATGTCTATTGCACTTAAGTGTTCATTGCAAGCTAACATAATTCGACCTTCACTGTGTTTCATAAATACACGGCTTAAATTATGCAGGAAGGGAGGAAGTGTCCTTTGTAGCTCTTTCTGTCTGTCTTCCTTTTCTTCTCCTTCCACTGCTGTTTCTTAGCCTTCCTTCTTAGATGATCCTACGGTGTGTGCTGGAAGTGATTATGGAGGCAATTTCTGACTGAGAGTTATGTTGGTTTTGTTCCTGGTGACAGACGGGTTCGGTAAGATCCATCTTGTCATAGGATTTCAGGAACTTCAGCCTCACTGAAGCTATGCTTTCATGTCTTTGATCCCCAATACAGATTCCAAATGCCTAGTTTGAATAATAAGCTTTTGTAAAATGAGGGAAAAAGACCCTAAAAAGGAGAAAAAACCCTCAACAAGCCTAAAGTTTTTCTGCCTTTCTAAAAATACAGTTTCCTTATAAAACAACTGATAATTCTTTAGATGATTTATGTTCCTGCGTCTGCAACAGATTTGTGTTGATTTCCCGCCCCCCCCCACATATAGAGGATAGAAACACATTATGCATTTCATTACTTTTGGCTAGAAGTTGCAGTGATGTTCTCTATTGCTATTTGAGGATAAAATACCATTCACCCATTCTCCATCCTTTCTCTCATGTCCTAATTTAGATCCATGCAGCTCCTGAAAACAGTTCCATTTAGCCTTATCCTTATTTTTGTCTCTCTTCCACCTTTATTTTTGAGTCATGGAACTAAAAATGCAGACCTTACTCTAGGAGGCGGTCACTAACCCAGAGCTGCTCTGATGGCCCTCTGGCAGCTGGAGGATGTGCATTCCCTGTCACACTGCTTCCAGCAGACCTGCTGCTCGTCTCTGCAGCTCACAGGGGATGTGGGATATCATCTGCAGCTTCCCGTGAGTACCCGCCAGTCATTAGCTCTGAAAGAGCTGGAGAGGACAGCTTTGGGAATGTTTATGGCTACAGGAGTGCAGTGGTGCCTGCCTAGAGAGAAAGGATGGAGAAAGGAGAGCTAATTGAGCATGAAAACAGCCATGGAAAAGACAAATGGTTGGAGATGAAAAGGCCATTCAGCAAAATAAGCAAGCAAGGAAATGCCCCAGGCTGTGATTCCACTAGACTGAGCAAAATAAAAGTGAGCCTGGTTAGTAGGTGGCAGGAGGCAGTGAGGATCCCAGGGTTTAGCATGGTCTGGCTGGCCTTCCCCTGCATTTAGCTGTGTGACACCTCAATCACTGACTTGCTCACAACAGAGATTTCCCACCTTGAGTCTTGGCAGTTCTCTTCTGGTAGTTGCCATAATATTGTGCTGATTGATTTTCTAATGGTGCTATTGCTTTGCCTCACTTCCTGTCCTGATATCTTGTGTAGTCCTGCTGTGTACTCTTGAAGTCCTGTTGCACGTTGAGCTGAAGTGATTTCTTGTACCTTAAAGTGCTTGTGGCTGTACTCTGGGATGAGAAGGACAGGTCAATGCTGTCTCAGAAGGTTTTGCCTTTGGACAAAGACTTTCAACCTGAAACAGGAGTGATTGTGTTACAGAGTAATGATAAAATAGGGGCTGAATGGAGATCTAGATTTGCACCCCTTATTTGGGAAACTCTATGTAATTTCATGGCTAAGCTTAAAGATTAAAAAGGGAACATCCTTTGCAGACTTTTTAAACAGCATTTCCTGAAATGAAAAGACTGAAAGCCATTCAAGTAAAAAGGGACTTCAGGAGTTCTTTACTCCAAACTCCAGCTAAAAGCAAGGTCAGCTGGTCAGAGAAGTTAGGCTACTCAGAGAATTATCAATTTGGACCTTAAAAATGTCTACTAGTGGAGGCTGCATTTCCCTGGGCAGCCTCTGTCCCTGCTTGACTGCCCCAAGGCAGTAAAGTTTTTCCTTGTGTCCAGGTGTATCCCTTCTTGTTTCCATTTATGCCTGTTGTTACTCATCCCCCCACAGTGCTGTGAAAAGCTTGGCTTTTTGTAACATTGTCAGAGACGGTTCTTCTTCCAAATCCAAGTCTTCAGGTTGAACAAGCCCAGGAACCTCAGCCTGTCCTCACAGGGCGAGTGCTGCAGACACCAACCACACAGTGACCCCACACTGAACTTGTTCCAGTGATGTCTTGCACCAGTTTTCAATCTGTGTAGTTGCCTATGCATCCAATGTAAAGTACAGGCTTGGATATATATCTGTTTTGGGGGACAGTGTAAAGAGCTGCAGTTCAGGTACATGACATGGATTGCTCTCCCCTTGTGCCCAAATTCATCTGTTTTCAGCAGGAAGGCCATCAGGTTGTTAATGAATTATGTTGGTAAATGCAACCGTGCTAAATTTAACAAGAGAAGAACCAAAGCATTGTTCTGTTCTTTGTGGAGGAAAGGGCACTTGTCACAGTACAAGTGTTTGGACAATTCTCTAAGGCACATGATGTGTTTCCTGGGGCTGGTCTTGTGCAGGACCATGATCTTTGTTCCTTCTAACTTGCAGTATTCCACGATTCTGTGATCGCTGCATCTCTAGTGCCCCTTTCGAATGCATTAAATTCCAAGTGCTACAATTCCTCACGGATTTAAATCTGAGAAGTGGTTAGTTTTCTTTGTGAGGCTGACCTCTAGTGTCTCAATAAGACAAGCTCAAGAGAAGAGGAACAGCAGAGGAATGGAGTGAAGACCAAAATATGCCTGCATTGACTGGCATTTTTTGAGCCTGCAAGATACTTCATATAATAATAAAAGAGCAAGTGTTTTTATGGTACCTTGAGGTGTATTTATGGCCACATAAGGATTCCACGATATTTTTTAATCTTTATTTTAATTACTGATTTCAATTCTTGAAATTGTGAGGACCTCTTTAATTTTTTTGATTATACAGTGTTCTGTGAGATTGAAATATTAATTGAAACAAGAGCTGTCTTGCTCTTTCTTGAGAAGAAATCAAATAATCTCTGAAGCCCCAGCTATATGAAAGATTTGATTAAAAGCCTCATGGAGGTCACCCACACAGCCGGTGCTGAAACAGTTACTTTTCATACACGAAAAGCATGAGCTCAGACTTAGAAGCCAGACAGAGACATCTATTATGCGTGGTGGGCTTCTCGCTCTGCCTTTGTAAAAATCCAAAACACTGCCAGGTTTTTGTTGCTTCAGGTCAGACTCCACAATGCACAATGGTTCAGCTCTGAGGACTCTTGACCACTTTTGAATTCCTGTTGATTTGGCATCATTCTCCACCTACTCTCAGTTGATGTCTGGGATAGTGGAGAAGGTGTTTGATTGATTTGCTGATGCAAAGACATAATAAAGCAGGTGTTTGTTTATAAAGCAGAATGAAAAGTACTCCGGTTCTTCCTATGGTCTTCCAGACAAAGCTCTTTGTTCCCTCATCTGAACACTTTCATGTACATAATGGATTTCTTTTTTATTTTTATGAAAATACATAATTTCAGCTGTGGACAGAGAATATAAATTTTGAAACAAGAATGAGATCTTCTCCAGCACTTATTTAAAAAGCAGCAAAAATCACTGGCTCACATAATGTGCACAGGCAAACAAATACCTTATGTTACCAGCCATTGCTGCTGTTAGGAAGTCCTTGCAGAAGGCTTCTTTTCCATGCACTGCATTATTCCCATCCCACATCAACTTAAATGGGCTGAATTTTTCATCTTCTGGCAATGGCGCTGGACATTTATTTATTTTAAAGGAAAGCTGCAGGGAAAATCAATCTTGCCTGAAGGGCTGTTTACTGAGACCACGCCTCTAAATATTTGCCTTATTTTTATTCCACAAACTTTAGTAGCTGGTGTTTTCCGAGACGTTACCTTGACTTGTTTATGTTGTTTTCCTTAGGCATCAAAGTGAGAGTTAGTTTAAGAAACAAATGATCATGCATTTTTTTCACTGAGAAAGTAAAATATAAGACCAGATAATTGAGGAGTTCTAGAAATGCAAAGGTAAACCTGTTTATGTTCTTGGAGCATCTCATTCCATGGTAACTGGCTGAGACTTTGTAGCATGATTGAAAAATATGTGTGTTAGTGTCATATTAAGGGTTTTGCAGTGCAGTCCTCACTCAGGCACAAGATCTGTGCTGCTTTTTGGCATGTCTGATTTTTCTGGAAATCATTACATTTGGGATGATTTTTTTTTTTTTTTTGTGGTGATGTACATATCTCTGTAAAAGAAGACATTTTACCCTTCTAAATTCACTCCATGTCAGTGCTGTTAAAACTGACGATGGCAGCCTTCAAATTCTGGTTTGTAAACATGGGCCTACCTTCTTTCTTTTAAGCAGGGTTTAACTTTTTTGGCCTAATGGTTCCATGGTTATGTAGAAATCAGATCTAATGTTCAACCTAGTGTTTTTATCTATAAGGCTGAATAAAGTGGATCGGCCTCAACATCCACATTTCTCATGTGCAAATAAAACTTTGTCACTGTTGATTATTTCAACTGAACCAACAAGTTTGGGGCCTATATCAGAAATTATATAGGCTCACAAAAGCAGAAAGACTTTTTTTTTAAAAAATTTTTTGTTAGTGAAGCACTTTACTTCACCAAAGTCTACCAAATGCATTGCAAAATTTTGCTTTTGAGAAGCAAAAATTTTGCTGCATTAGGAAAAATCCCATAAGTATTGTAGGAAATGTTACCTAAAGGCAAAACTGAAAAGTCTGGGTTGAGGGTTTTTTTTTAAATGAATGATTGAAATGTTTTTTGTTCTGCCATACCCTGGACCAGACACAGAGCAGCCTCCGTTTGCACAGAGGTGGTGCCTTGTTAGCCTGGACTGTTGTTGAAACAAATCTAAATCATACCTATTTTTTTTTTGGGTTTTGTGTGTAGGTGATCACTTTCTTCTACTTGCTGTCTCTGAATTCTCTCTGGAAAAAATTTTGTTATGGTAGTGTGCTCGTACTCTTTCTTTCTCTGTCAAGATATTGATTTCATCAGCTGAATTTTTATGTTCCAGGCTGTGTGTGAACAGTTCTTGAATGCCTAGTAAGACTTCCATTTGCCAAGCAAATCTACTTCTAACACTTAAAATTCAACTTCACATGAAATCTTTGCTGGTGGAAGATCTATCCTCAGTAGAGCCTGTGATAGTTAGCAAAGAATACTTTAAAGTCTAGGCTGTATCCAGAGTTATAACTGCAGAGAAATTAAAGCACGGGTTTCATCATCATGCAATTTCAGGGGAGAGAAATTAGTCACAGGATATTTGTTTTTTAAAAAATATAGATCATACTGACAAGACTGGAGTGCTCTTTCTGCCAGCCTGCTTAACAGTGAAAATTATGTAGGCTATGGCTTGAATATGGAGTGGAATATATGAATATTAATATTGTTGATTTGCTGAGATATTTTGGTACCTTGCAGTGCAAAGTCTTTGTTAAGTTTAAGTCCATAACAGTGGTTCGATATAATTTCCCCAGCCTCGTTATCATAAAAGATATCAGGACATATAGCTGTGTTATACAGCTTAAAATCTGAGAGTATATATCTCACTATATGCCAATATTTTTCTTCTCTTGGTAACAAAAAAACCTCATATCATGAGGTGAGATTGCAAAAAGTGTTTCGCAAAGAGCAAAAGAGTTGAATCAACTCCCAACCAGGTGATAACTCCGTTTATAAGGTAAAAAGTATTTTCTGGTGCTCCTTCGCACTGATGAGATTGCTACTGCTGCTCTTCATTTAACTGTGAGCCACATGTCTGATTAGTATCGGGACCTCTGACTCTGTCAGGTTAAACATGATGCAGTTTCAAACTGCAGTGTTTCTCTGGCTCCTCTGCTGTTCCTGAGGGGCAGCTGTCAGAGATTTTTTCCACATGCTTTTCCACTTTTCCACTTTTTCCACTTTCCTTTCTGGCACAGGCCTTCTGTTCTTGAATTTGCCCTTCTTGAGTCCCTATTCCTCATTTTAGAAAAAAATACTTCAGGCAAGAAGTTTGCCTGCTCTGTTCCTGTGGGATTTGAGTTCTTGAAATAAGAGTGTGCTAAAATTCAGAAGTTGTTCATGTGCAAATGGTTTTAATTGCTGTGCAATTGCATGGGAAGTAAATGCATCAGGGCCAGCAATTAGACACCCAGTAAGCAGTTCAAATTGTTTTTCTGATTTTTCAGGTGCATTCCCAAATGCACAGGTATGCCTGTTACAGCATGTTTTTATGACTCTGAGGTTTATAGGGGAAACTGACTTTGGCATGCATGAATAGGCTGAATATTTTAGTTCTGCAGACAACAGCAAACATGCATATTTTATGTTGAGTACAAATTAGCCATGCAGGATATCAAATGAGTGCCCGAGGGAAGGTGCAGAGTGCTGAAATTAGAGTCTGAATGAAATCTATTTAGTATTAAACCAGTCAAATCCTGAGCTGACTTCTCCACTGGTGTCAATCAGCCCAGCTCCATTAACTCCAGTGGAGCTGTGCCTCTGTGTCTATTGGGGAAGAGGCCTGCTCTGAATATTTTCAATAAACACAGCACAGTTCTGTTAAGAGAGGACAAATGCCTTCCTGTAGTATTTGGTTTGTAAATTCACTCACAGTTTATAAATGAGCTTCGTACCTTGTCTTTATTCAGTCCTGCTGGGGCACTTCCTGTTGTCATGGAGAGCTGCTCAAGGTATGATGGAAGAGGGAGGATCTGAATGGGGACCTAGCAGGATTTGGTTGGATGCTGAGCCTCTATCCTGCCATGGGGGAAACCTGCACTTGCTCTTAGAATATCCTATGAGCTTTCCCATCCTTTAATGGCCACAAATTGTGACTTTAGACTCAGGTTAGCTTTTTCAAAATTAGCCAGATGACTTAGAAGTTTAGAAGACGTGTTCCTTGTTAGCAGGACTCAGGGTCCTAAATATGCAAGATTTTTAGTCATTGTTTCTCGAAGCCTTGAGTAATGAAGATACTTTGTAAAATTTCTTCCTCTGACCTGAAAGTGACAGGTACTTGCAAAATATCAGTTTCATAAGGAATATAAGGAAGTCAATCTGAGCATTATTTGTGTCTGCCAGTTTTGGTTACCATGCGAAAGAAAGAGGAGTAGAGATACAGAAACACATTTGTCCTGTTTGAGTTTGATGATCTCTCAAAATAGAGACTGTCAAGCTTCCTGGGAGGAGGCAGAATGTGTCCTCACAGCAATATAAGACAACTTCTCTTTCATTAGAATATGAGGGATTTTGGATGTTTGTGCTCTAGTGACTTAGGTCAGCATTGGGAAAGAATTGAGTTGTTAGATTTGGCAGCTAATTCTTTCAGGTTTTATTTTTGTATGGTTTCTTGAAATCAAGACAGAAATCTTTGCTTGCCAGCACACAAGCTTTCACCTGGCTCTGGTTATCCCACATGTCATGCACTGCATGTTCCCTCACAGTAAGCAATAGCAAATAGCAGCAACTCCTTAATCATTTACCTCACATTCTTGGAGTTGTAAATACTCTCATTTCTTCAGAGGCAGGCAATGAATACATCGTATCTGCATTGTCTCTTTTCCACTATGAGGTTATGGTTATTCTTGAAGTGCCAACCAAAAAAAACCTGTGAATACAACAGCAACATCTTCCACAGAGGCACATTACAGGCATATACTCTTGCAATTAATGAAATTAATTATTGAAATAAGATAATCCTGACGGTGTCAGTGAAATCAACTGAGGATTTTTGTTCTTTATAGTCTGACTTGCAGGCTTTGTTCTCTGCCGGAGCACCTGCAAGGCCCATTGGCAGATGGGGAAGAAGTGTGTAGTATTTAAAATAGAAGAATATCCATTGGCAAATAGGGAAATAATGTGGCATTTGAAGTATTAGAATAAATCATAATGAATTGAAAATTAACCTGTTTAGCTTCATATTTGCAGATAATTAATATTGCATATATCACCAGTTGCTGCTTCTCAGAGAAGGGGTGTGAACCTCATGAGAAAATCTATTTTGGTTTCTTGCAACTTACTTTCTAGAATAGGACAGTAGAGACATCTGGCATGCCATGAAAATTTTTAAGAGCTATTCCTTCCACTTGGCTGAAAGTCTCATTAATGCCCAGGAATTCTCTTGTCTGATCAATTACATGCTCTTTAACTTGCTCATGGAGGACTCTTTATATTTTGCATATATGCAGTGCCTTTGTATTGACATAGGCTTAAAACATAATTTATCTTAAATAGATATAATTCCTAGATGTCATTCATCCAATTCTATCATTGCAGGCGCTTTCTATGAATACTCAGCACACAGGAGATCCCAGACCTTGTCTGTCTCTTTCCAGCACCCTCCTGGAGATTTTTAATCAGAGACTTGGATGTTGTGTTGAAGGGAAGAAACATTTTGATAAAATAATCTCCCAAATCAATAAACCCTACAGATTTATTACTCTGAGTCACATGCAATGTTACGGCAATATCTACTAAGTAGGAAGTACAACTCTGTACGGAATCAAAATTCAGCCCAGTTCAGAGAGTAAAAAGGAGTTAAGTGCAGGATTCACTTTATCTAGACATTTACTGGGAGCAAGTTTTGATTTTCTTAAACATTTATGAGAATATTTAACCTTCAGTAGTTGCTGAGAAAGTAGGAGAGTAAAACAGGACCTTATATATGCAATAAACAGCACTTCAGCAACAAAGTCCCAGTGCCAAGAAAAGTGTGTGGATCTTAGGAAGCAGCCTGGGTGAGGTGTATGGGATTGGAGGGACCTTACAGTGACATGAGCAAAAAGGATAAGCTGGAAAAGAAATAGTGCAAAATCTGTAGTACAAAAATCTTGGTAGTGTAAAAGCAAGATAATGAAGGCATCCTTCTGAATAAAATAAAACCAACTGTGGTGTTACATTGAGAATATAACCCAGTCAGGAAATACGAATATTCTACAGCCATTTTGTTCTCCACACTACTTTTCCTTCAGCTGTAATATTTTTGATGTTGTTAAAACTGTCTACATAGGATGCTTCCAATTTTCACTTTAATGTGGATATTTTTATGTTGAATTACTGGCTCTTATTTTTCCTCTCTTTGCTTGGGTGCCTTTGCAGGTGAAATATCTCATTTGGTGTGAGGTTGCTCTTGTATCACAGCTGGGAGTCAGGAGCTGGATTAATTTTCCTGAGCAATACACAACTGTTATGTTTTGCTCCTTGGAGGGATATCACAGGCTGTGGAGAAACAGAAATGCAACCACAGACATAAAGAAAGGAAAGGAAAAGGGGAGAGGCAGCTGCAAATGCAATGTTGATGACATGAGAGTATTCTGGGAAGAGGGTAGTTTTAATGTATTAGTAAGGCTCATAAGGACTCAGAAGTTGGTAATTTCAAGATCTTCAAATTCAAAGTGCCTTAGGCAAGTTTAATTTACTCTGGTGTATATCCATGCCTGTACACAAAGCAGTAACAAAACCAGAGTAACTCTTGTTTCAGTGTGTCATTTAATATGGTTCCTGGATGTCAGGGGAATTCAGAGTAAAATCTTTTTCTGGCTTCCAGAAAAAAGGCAGCACCGTTCTGTGCCATCAGCAAAACCCCAGTTTAAATGACAGCCCCCTTAAGGCCATTATTCAGGGCTAAAAGGAAAACCAGAAAATACCTTTTTTTCCTTGTAGGTAACAATTAGTGCACTTTGTTTTTTTAGTTGGTTTCAGTTTGGGGGGATGAAGGCTCTCTTGTGCTTCCTTGCCTCTTGGTGCTCCAGCTTTGCCACTCTTGAAAAAAGAAACATTAATTCCCTCTCTCTTGGAAATCCTGGCTAAATAATGCCTGTGGTTTTTTACATCCAGCTTTCCAGTCATCTCAAACACTGTAATATCATACTTTAGAAGTTTGAGTTGTTTTCAAATTGATTGGAATCATTATCTCTCCATTGGATTTCTAGTAGTGATACTATACTGGAGAGACTAAGTTCATGTTATGGCTGCTGCTTTTTTTTATTCATGGCTTTTACCTGTTGGTGGTTATAACCCTTGTTTCATTTTTCAATAAAAGCATGCCTATGAGTTTTTTTGCATCCTACGGAGTGGATGCAGTCCAAAGTTGAAAATTATTTCTTTTCAGAGGTCTGTTTCTTTTCAGGATCCATAAGGCCTCTGAATCCAGCAGAAAATTTCAGTTGGCTTTGTACTTTTCCCACACTTGTTCAGAGGTAATTTCCTCTCTCTCTCCCCCTCTCTCTTATTATTATTGTTTTTTTTTTTACTGTTACTTTCTGGGCTTTTGTACTGCAGTGTAATTCCATGGCAGTGTTGAGCTTCTGACAGCTCTGGAGAGAGTGTGGTGCTCTGAGTAGACCATTTGGGCTTGCTGGGTATAAGCAAAGTGCCTCTAGGATCCCCAGTATTCTCTCAAGATAAAAGGCATAAGGAAGTTTTTTGGGCTGGGAATTTAATTATATAATAGAAAAAAAAGATATTATGCAATAGCATAGCTTTTGAGTAATTGGTACTCAATTTAATGAGAAAATTGAGATGTGAATGTTTGTCATGGGTGGTGAGAGAGCATGGACTAGGGCAGCAAAGAGGGAGCGATTTCCTGAAAATAGTTGAGAAATGCACTCTTCTTTACACAAATTTAAAAAATAAAGATGAAAACGAAAGTATGGAGGTGAGGAATTGGAGGAAAGACAGACCAGTCCTGTCACTGTGTTGGTGTCCTGGTTTGAAAGGTCTGTGAAACTGCTGAGCTGTCAGAAGTCTGTCCTGCACTGGTAACTTCTTTATTCCCACTGAACTGATAGTATGTAAAATATGAGACATATAATGCAAAACAAAACCCCAAGCAAACTCCAAAACCCCCAGAAAATCCCCAGTTTTGACAAAACACAGTATAAAAGGGCATTCAGCATTTTCAAGCCCTTTCTCCTGATCAAACAACAATGCAAATGGAACAGCTGAATGTATGTTAACTGATGAAACTTATTTGTCAAGTTCTTCTCCAGTCACCCACAGGGGCAGGAACAACTTGGTTGTCAGAGTTGGTGAACACCCAGAGCACTTGTTCTCCATGTTCCTATGCCCATAAGGGCATAGAAATAACACTACAAATCCAGGTGTTGTATTCTGATCCTACATAGGGAACATTTTTTGTGTAATACATTTTTTTTGGAGAGCCTCCCACTGTTTTTTACCCTGTAAAAATCGGGTACTGGTTCACTGTCCCTTCTGGCACATGGCATGTGAGCCATAAACATAGTCAAGGATGGACCTGTTGCAGATCACTGATGAAAAGGCTGACTTTTCATGTTGTTAAATGTATGATCAGATTAAAGATCTTAGTTCAGAAAACAGTATGGGTTTTTTTCCCTAATTAGGCAAGTCATTTTAGTATAAACTGGTACAGTTGTCTTATAAATAATTTAAGATTGTCAGAATTTGGAGTTATTTTGGCATATATTGAGTTTAACTTCTTTTAAAGACCAAAGTTTTATTGTGGTGTAGCTTCAGTAAGCCTAAAACTATATTCTGAGTTAACAACCCAGAGACTGCTGCATATCTGGCCAAAGATTCAAACTCTTCAGCAAATTTAGTAGGGGCTCTATGCTACAGCTTTTTAACAATAAAGTATTTAAGATAAACTCCATGAAAATATTTGTAGGGTTTCTCCTGCTAATCCTTATGGCTGCTTTCACACTGCAGCTGTTAAAATAAGGGCAATTTGATGGTAAGATATATATATATATGTATATACACATATGCACATGGGAATCAGAGGTGGGAGAGTGACCTCAGGAAGTTTCTAATCCAACCTCTATCTGAAAGGTCAGCTGTAAGATTGGAATATGTTGCTTAGGGTTTTATGCAGTTGAGTCTTGAAAGCATCCAAGACTAGAGAGTGCACAACAACTCTGGACAACCTCTGCCACTTGTGGATTTTTTCTCAAATGGAAAAGCTTAAGTGCAGTTTCAGTTTTGTTAAGTTAGGCTTTTATCTAATTCAATAGGTTTGAATTGGGCTGGGCTGTTTACATTGTACACCCTGACCTTATCAAGTTCTTTATCAGGCACTGGGAGCGCACATAGTCCTTCAGAAAACTGAAAGCAAATCTCTTGTTGAATGCCATTAACTCCTTTTGTCTTAGCAGCTGAAGATGCTCTTTTTTTCCCAAATTCCACTGAATTATTATGGTAGGGTTTTTTTATTCAGTTTCCTTATAAATCAGAAAGGTCTGCTCAGCAACAGAAATCTTTCCTTTTAAAGTCTCGGATTTGATCAATGCCATGTTCCTTGGGGTATTGTTTTATTTGACATTTCACTCTGTCATGGTGCATATGAAACAAAAACTGCATCTACTACTTAAAAAGTTGACTGTTGTGGGTTTTTATACCCTTTGATGTTTGCTTGTACATTTTTATTATGCATCACACATCCTTCTTGAACTGTAACCTTATTATGATTGTCTGAAATTTAAAGCAGATGTCCTAGGATGTTCCTATGAATAAATCAAGTGATCCATGCTCTATGTAGTATCTTCTTAGTGAGGTGCATTAACCTGAATCACACTAGAAAACACAGGATGGCCACACTGAGACCTTCCAGCATGGTGCAGAGACTGGAGTGGAAGCCTCTCAGTCTCAGTCATGCTCTTTGTGTTTGTAAAAACAGATTTGACCTGTCTTCTCAAGCACTTAATTCAATATCCACATCAATTTAAGATGTCCATTGGCAAAAATCTTCATCAAGTAGTGGTTATGTGATTTGCATAGAGTTTTGATCTGCTCATTTTTTCTAAAGACCGTGTTGATACATTTCATATGAAAACTGAGTAAATGGAAAGATTTTCTGGCTGGATCTGGAGTCATCCTTAAACAGGCACATACACAGCTCAGAAAATGGATCTTTCTTTGTGAGTTCTTATGTATGTATGGAGAAAGTGCAACTTTATTTTCAATTTTGATACAAAATTTGTGATATAACAGTGAATTTATCTGTGCAATCAAGCATGTCTTGAGTGAGTGGTTTATAAGTAGCTACATTTTGAACTGTGGGTATTTTTAAAAATTTCTTTTTCTCGTATAATTGTTGATTTCCAACTCTAACTGCAACTGCTACTCTTGGCAAGCCTACTCAAAAAAAATCAATTCAGCAGAAATTCCAGCTTGCTCTTTTGCTAATATCTTTCATAAAACCTCAAAAAGTTTTAAGTATTGTTAGGATCATCTCCTGTGTGCTTCCTTTCTGTGTTAGCACACAAATGCTTTAATTGAAACCTTTTTCAAAACAGGCACCCTCACCCTTCAGTCAAACAATCTGTATTCATGAGATGGAAGAGATACTGAAGAGAACATGGAATTTGAAAGCTCCACAATCTTTGCACAAGGAAGAGATCTTAGGGAAAGGGGGATACTCCTTTTTGTGAAGCCAAGAAGAGAAGAACTTACAGCCCCCTGTGAGGAAAGATGAGAAAATGAAGCTCTTCATTGTTTGATATAATTTTTCAGTGTTTCACAATTTCTGTCTTGTACAAAAAAAAGAATCTCTAAGGTTTAGTTAGAGCACACATGGGTAGATTTTATATCCAGGAACAGAAATACACACATTAAGGAGAGTGTTTAATATTAAAAGGTCACATATCTGGAAATAGTTTGGTTTAAATATATATGTATAAAAACTGATTCATTGCTGCATAATGCTAGTCTTGAAGTCAGTTGATTTCAATGTATTTTGGGACTGAAGTAATACAAGAGTGAATCAGTTCCATAACTATTTTGGGAAAAATGATATGCTAGTAGTTCTGGGGAATTTTTTTTTCTGAAAAAATCATTACTACTTGAGGGAAACTGTACCTTTCTTCATATGTTTAAATTCTTCATATGCCTTGCATATGCAGATATGTTTCTTTTTAGGTTTGATTAGGGAAAGGTTTTTTTTCCTTTTTTTAAATGGCAGATGTCTCAGATGAGTAAGAGAATTAGGCATGCTGCTATGACCAAGTATCCTAAAAAATCAGATTATTTTAAGAAAGAGGAACTAAGTGTGAAAAGAAAGTTTACTTATTAACATCTCTAAACTTAGCTCATTAAAAAATAAGATTTTTACCACCTTTGACAACTGAAGTTATTAATCAAAAAGAAATAGTCAAGTTCTTAGCATTTTCTTAGTAACAAAGAAGAGGATAACATTTTGGGTGTAAGTTAATCTAACATATAACACTGGCTGATAGGGAGAAATTTTAGTAACTATCTTAATTGCTATGGAAACACTGTCCTTAAGGCAGTTTGCAGGGTATTTGTTGAGGTTGTTGGTTCAAAATATTTTTTTTCTTGTCAGTCTTCATTAAGGTGTAAAAATTGCAGTAATAGATGTGTTATGTGCAGTTCTTTAATTAGCTGAGAAATACACGTTGATAAGTGTGTGGTAACACAGCTGTCAAAAAAATCTTAGAGGTCTGAAATATTATTTAGGGTTTTTGTTTAAATTGTCTGAGATGGATAGACAAATATTAACAAAAACTTAAGTAAAGAAAAAAAATGTTGCAAAGAGAAATATTGGAACACTAATGGGGTCTTGTCAGCTAAATGTTATTACTGAGTATCCACACAGAAATGTAAAATCTTGTGTTTTATTGATTGAAACCTTGTGAACCTGTGTGAAAAGATAGATGTTTCAGGAAAAATGGGGAAGAATCCATGATTAATTGCTACTAGAATATATTTGTTGTTAATGTAAATATATGAAGTACCAAAGTACCACAATCTGTTTGCCACAGAGTTTCAAAGGTGCATCTCTGCTTGCAAGAAGCATTTAATTGTGGTCAAACTTAGAATTCATGTCAGATATATGGCTGCCCAGACTTTAGCAGGTCTGGAAAAAAATTCTGCCCATATTGTTTTATTCACAGAGAGAGAAAGAGCATCCTGCTGGAGGTCCCGTCTGAAAAGGCACAAGAAATTATGAAATTATGTTCTCGGCATACACAGAACACTGTATGTGGCACTAAGGTCAGTGGTGGAAGACTGAAGAAAAATTATTTTTCCCTGACAAATGGAAGCATGTAATAAAATAGGAAATGTGGAAATAAAACAGGAAAATGGTTTCAGGTGAAGAAATCTGAGAGCAGAAGGGTTTCTGGGGACCTGTTTTATCTAGAGGTGTTCTGAGAACTATTGATAATGGACAAAAAAATCACTCTGAACCTTGATTGGATGTGAAGAATCAGATAAACTACTCCCACACAATGTTGTCAGCCTTTTTGTAAGGGTTTTTTACACAGTAACAAAATAGATTATTAAAACCTGACCTTGTTAGTCTCTGCCTGTGCAAAGATTTATTCTTTCTTCCAACCTGCAGAATCATGAGATTGTTTGATTTAATAGCTGCATAAACAATGCTTTTAATATTAAGTACCTAGGGTGAAACAAAAACTGGGTGGTATTTTCTCACAATCCACATCTATGGCAATGCATTATTTTCATGTTTTATCAGATGCAGTTGCTGCTTATCTTCCTAACTTCAAGTTTTCTAGCTGACAAATTTACTTTAGTGGTTTCTTCTAGAATTTTGTGTTTTCTATTTATTGTTGATGGGTCACAGTTCATTGATGATGGACTTGATGTATTAACACATGGCAGTTAATTTTTCCATTTTCCTCCCTTAATAAAGCATAAACTTATAATTGTATGTGCATATGTAAAACACTGTGAATAAAACTTGGAAAGCCAGGTGGGCTGGCTATCCAAAAATCATTAACCAGTGCTAATAATTTGACATGATGGCTTTTGAGAGACACTATGTTCTACTTTAGGATTTTATTACTTATATATGCCATTTCATAATCTCTTTACAATTGGGAAAACCAGAAAATAATCTTGATGGAAAGGTTAAGGGTGAGATGAAGATGTAATTAATAGACACAGGTATTGGTAATGATGCTGTGGCTGGTTTAGCTCATTTAGACTTTTATTCTCGCTAATAAATAATGTGCCTAATACTGAGAATGCACTTCAGTATTTCCTTTCTGGGTGTTTGAGTCTTGGCTTGCTTTTATGAAAATTAATGATCTGTTCTACTTAAACACTATTGGGAAATGGGAAATAGGGAATAGCAGGATGGCCTGTTTGTACAGCTCTATCGTGAGAGCACTGGAGCTGGATCATAAGGAGATTGTAGTTAAACCATCATTTGTGGGGAAAGATCCAATGGTAAACATGGAAATGGCCTTAACCCAATAAAAAAGATTCAGGTGTTTTCTCCATACGTTGTCCTTGGCTTAAAGGTATTATGATCTACTCTACAACCTGACATTTCACATGTGCTTTGGGCAGAAAAGAGAATTAGGAAGCAAAGGGAAGGACATGGAATAATCACATAAGTTGTTCTGATGCACAGTTTAAAGGGGTGATTTGCAGGACCTTATGCAGTGCCAGTTCAGCAGGAGAGGATGGAGGGAATGGTTGCACTCCTGTGCAGATCTGTGCAGGGAATGAGACTTTGGTGCCATTCTGGTGTCCACACCTCAGGCAGGACAAAGCTGAGGAGGTGTGAGAAAAGGCACTGAAACTGGAGTTAGAGATACAACTGCTGCTGCACAAGGAGACACTAATAAGCCTGGTTTAACTCACCTGTTTTAAAGGTGGGAAGGGGTAGGACTGAGATTTATAAACTGTAGGAGTTGGTGAATATAGCATTTGTAAAAGAGAAGTACCCATGTACCTCCTGAGCAGTGGATGTAAGCCTAGCTAGGATGGATACCTGCAAAAATCTGTCCATGGTAGAACAGACCTGTGCCTGGGATAATTCATTTCACTGCTTAGACAGGTTTTCCCTCCTAGAGTGATGGCCTTGACCTATTTATGTGGCCTTTAATCTCTTTTTTCCTGTGGGTTAGTGAACGGCTAAACTGTGCAACTTCTTTACTAGGAGACTGTAGGAAAATTATAGGAAAGGGGTTTTGTTATGGACCTCAGTTTTGAGGTTGCTCTAACAATTATTTGCCTTACATGACTAGGAACTATTGTTTCTGCTTGGTCAGTGTTACAAGAAAAATTCTGGGCTGAAGCCTTTATTTAGGAATCAGCTCTTTATTTATGGCGGGGGAGGGGGACCTGTCCAGGTGCCAGTCTCGGGTTCTGCACCGGTGAGGAGGAGGTTCCAGCAATCTGTCTTACAGAGTGCAGTTGGAAGGTAGGTTGGGCTTCCAAACCTCGCGGGAGTACCCACAGGAAGTCACAGGGGCTCGCCAGTCCAGGGTGTTCCCGCTCGAGAGGTAACGTGTAACTTGGAGTGAGACTTGTGAGTGGTGAATGCATGTTCAGGGCCAATACATTACTGCTCACATGTGGATGTCCTCTGAAGACTGGAAAGTTCCTTGGTGGTTTCCTGGATGGTGATATGTTGGCTCCTCGATCACGTTTCCATCATCCTCTCTCTTAATTTGCATACGCTGAAGTGTGGGGCGAGGGGTAGTTCTCCCATGTTGAGGCACCGGATGTGTGGCAATATGGCGGATGGAAGTTCTGTTCTATCAGGTGGCAGCTCTGCTTGAGATAAAGACAGGCTTCTCCCCTCTTTCCCGGCAAGATCAAGTTTTAACACTGGACTCATACATAACAGGTAACATCTTTAAAGTCGTAACTTCAACTAGTAACATTCTAAATAACGTAACTGCTTGTAACTTGGAACTGTATGGGGGTTGCTAACTCTCGAGAAAATTTTCTGTGACAGTCAGAAGTGCACAAGAAGGACAGTTGCAGGTGGAAGGTTGAATAGATCATGGATTCTCAACAAAATAAGAAGAAATTTGAAAATAATATTTTTCTTTATCCTCAGTAGCTGCAGTCTATTGCTCCCTGGATATTGCTCTCATATGAAAGAGAGTTAACTTTCTTCCAACCCTTTAGACACATCTTCTACCCCTTTTCCATGGCAGCCAAGGTATGCTCCAGGGACTACTGATTGCCCGAATTTCCACATTTTTTATGGTTCAGTATATTTAAAGGGAAAAGACATTAATATGAGGTGAGATAAAATCAAGACGAAGAGAAGACTGGAAAAGCAATGGGACATTTTATGGCTAGTAAGAAGATGATCAAGTTTAAATACCCTTGTACCAGCACTCAGTTAAATGAAAATAAAGTAAGCAGTGATGACAGGTTTGAATTTTGGGTAGCTGGTGAAAGTTCACTTTTCCTAATCCAAGATTTATTAATGCCAAGACAACACTATCTGTTGCGGTGCATTTTATCCCTGCATTTTTCCTGTATTCCCATCTATGGGTTTCTTCCCCCTGTGTAATCCTAAACCCTTCCCTTCCCCCTTTAGACCCAGAATCTCCCTTGTCAATCACCAGACCCCTGTCCACCACACACAGGGTCTTCTCCTCTGCCCCTGGGGGAATTCCAGAAAGGGCGTCGAGTGATTGGTTCAGGTTCCCCCTACCTGCAGGACATTGCGCCTTCCAGGTGTCCCTCTGCCCCTGGTTCCCTCCCCCCTCTCCCCCAGTTGGTTGACCTTTTGTCCTTACCCCTTCCTCCTCTCCCCAATAAAAGATGCGACCCGCCATGTGGTGAGGGGTTCTGGTGGGGCTCTTGCTATGTTCAGAAGTCCTTGCTGGGACCCTAATAAACTCTGGACAGAAACCGCCCGACTAGTTCCGATTTCTTCTCCACCTCGTCCAAGAATCTCTCCTAAAGCGGTCCTGCCTGCTCCGCCGCTCCCGCCTGGACAAGATTGGACTTGTCCCAACATGTGGATTGGCTCTGCTGCTTGGCAGGAAGCGTCTCTGTGGAGTCAATCCGCAGCAGCCGTTGCTCTGCAAGCATCCTTGCAAGCCTGGGCTCGTCCTGTCCAATAAATGCAGTAACCTCTGCATTTCTGGTGCCACAACGTGAGGCATCAGATCACACGGGACCACGGAGAGACTTTTGAGACAGCTCGGCGCCCGCCGACAGAGCTTTGAACCAACAGCTCTTCTGGCAGGGACTTTAGATTTCCATCAGAACTACCTGTGGATTTCTAACACGAGTCCTGCAGGCATCTTGTGCTTTCTGGGACTACAGACTCTTTTTGGTAGTACGTGTCCCAGGAGGAGAACGGCGTAGCCTTTGCAGCCCCGAGAGGTCCTGTTCAGGGGAGTTTCCACGCCTACCAAGACACCGTCCCACTCCGACTGGATGAGGATCTCTCTCTGCTGGGGGGCAGGGCTCACAAATTCTTTTTCGCTCTTTTCAGAGCTCGGGAGGCTGCGCAGCCCCGTTGCGGGGGTGGGTAGCGAGGGCGCAGGCGGTTTTGTTCTGTGCGGCCCGAGAGTGCCCGGTTTAAACCCCGTGCCGCGGTTTGCAAGCGGCGGCAGACGGGCGGGTTTTCCCTGCCTCCTTTGCTGTGGCAGAGGCGGCGCAGCGGCGGCGGGGGGGCGCGCGAGTTTGCCTGCTCATTCTGCTGCGGCGGCACAGAGCTGGCACAAAGCGCGCGCAGGCTGAAAGCCAATTTCTTTCATCTCTCCGCAGTTTTGGAATTAGGTAGTGGTGTTCGGTTTTGCATTTCTAAGCCGGTGTGAGTTGTGCAATGCTTTTTTACATCTGTTATAGATAAAAAGCCAA
>WAAE01037480.1:0-15887 GCA_013400495.1 Nicator chloris | reverse complement strand
TCCTGTGTTCATTTGCTGCTTTTGAGAATGACCTGCAGGCACTGTTTGCAGCTATTCCACTTTTTTTTCACATTTGCAACATCACTAAAAATCTGTATTCAGTAAGTGGCTTAGGTGATAATCTGTTTTCCAAAAGCAACTGGAATTTGAACAGCAATGGATTGCCTGCAGCAATGATGGGTTTCCCAGTGTAATACTAATGCGACTTTTGCTACATATGTAGTAACACTTTCTTCCTAGTTTAAATAGTTAAATTCTTTTAGATTACGCTCTTTTTGCTGTTCAGCAATTGGATTTTTCCAAAGATAGTGTTTACATCTCATATTCTAGATAAATTATTATTTCTCTCCCTCATAATATGGGGTCTATATGTTGGAGAAAATTTTCACTCTTAGATAATCAACACAAAGTCATGGATATGGTGTGAGAAAATATTTGCTGCTAATAGCTAGTCTTTAGGTTTTATATGAAAATTACATTCTGATGGTTTCTTGCCTTGCTTGAGCTTACAAGTGGAGCATATATTTTATAGATTTTTTTGTGCTTGTGTATATGCATTCTTACAGATGAAGAAAGCGTATGTGTACATACACACATGCATACAAGTATTTTTAAACCATTTTCCTTTACTAAAGCTGTTGCACCAGCAAATAAAGATACTTTAACTTCAATTATATAAGTAATGTAAATGATCAATTTTTAAAAAAAATGCTTATCAAGAGTAAGATGCTTACTTTTCATTCTGATACAGAACATTGCTTAGGGAAGGGGCTTCATGAAATCTTTCTGACGTCTTGCCTCGTTTATGGAGTAAATACCATATGTATGAAGAAGGTGTGCTACCCATCTTAGTTGGGCTAGTAAGGCTCTCTTTGAGGTGCATCCTTCTACATGAAACTAGATTTTCACTTGTCCAGTGCCTTCTCAAAAGTATCTCCTTTGGTGAAATTGTTGTCTCTGCTCTGTTGCTAAAATATTCCTTTCGTGCAACAAAAGCCCACAAAGACTTTAGCAATATTCACACATCTGTTTTCTCAATACTAGCAACACTCCGCAGTACTAAATTTATTTTTCTTCTCAAAACTATCAAAAAATTGGTTTAGGAGTTACAGGTACAACATGTAAAGTAGCAGTGAAGTGCAGTATGTGGAGTGCTTAGGACTGCACTTTTTTTGCCGACTTTTTGAATGGTAAACTTGTTACCAGGTGATACAAGATGTATATTACACTGTTGCTATCCAATTCCTCATTTGAAATATAAGTGGGACTTCATGATAGTAGATCTGGTGTTGGACTTCTGTTTAGGTGGAAACTCTTAGCCATGTAAATTTTTGCTCTTTCTATCTGTCTCTAGATCTATTTTACAGTTTATTTAGGTTACTGTATTCATTGGAGACGTTAGAAAAAATGGAACAGCTGGTTCTGCTAATCCAGATCCTTGAAGCTGTTTTATACCACTATTTATGAGATCACTGTTTATGAGAATGCCTGAGGAACGAGATTATTCATCAAACACATTTGTCAATTGTTTACTATAGCTTCAAGTCTGAATAAAACATGCCTCCTGCAGAACTTTCAGGTTTGAATTGTTTCCCTGCACAAACTTTGATATGATTTTTTTTTATTAATAGAATAACTCCAGTAGAGATATGGTCTAAAAATATTCCTGATTATGGGAGCTGTAATGTTTTAGACCAAGTGCTTTGTTTGTATTAAGGTAATACTTGCACAGATTCTGAAAGTTAAAGTGGGTCAGAATGTCCTTGTCTGTCATGGTGAAATCTGGGCCCTGCTGAAGTTGTTTCCTCTGCTTAATGTCTGAGTTTCCTCTAAGCAATTCCAAGAGGCTTCTTCCAGGGTGCTGTACACAGTGTTTTCAAAGGCCACTCATGGCAAACTGAGCAGCTGCATGACAGAAGTCATCTGCAGTACAACGATGGACAGTTGCTATTTAAAAGTTCCCTTTCTGGGAAGCAAGTAACCAGTGGGAAGTGTTTGAGAACACCTGGTTTGAATAAATAGTTCTTTCTTGCCTTGCTATATTTAGTCTGTCTAGTTGGAAATGCTAAGATATTTAGCATTAGGTCTCACATGTAATTTTATGGGAAGTGGTAGAGTAAACGTTCAGATTTCCTTGCTGTCCTGTCCTTTCACCAGTTTTTCACCAAACACAGCAAAAGTACTGTGGGTGGCAGCCCTATTGTCTGCATTGGTTTCAATCCTGAAACATTGTAACTTGAGTCTAGAGGTTGAATTCAGTGGGTTAAATTCTAACAGCTTCCTGAGTATTGTTTTACACTTCTAGAAAGAAAAGGAACCAACCTCAATAAATGTGCTGCTTATTGCAGTAAGAGGGTATATTCTAGTGCACAAAATGTGTCTGATGGTTGTTTGCCTGTGAGTGCACAAATGTATTCTTTCTCTTGGCCAAGTCTGACATGGATATATAGATATCTATGAAATGAATTGGGAGGTTTTTTTTTTTTTTGCAATTCTGACAGTCTGTGCTTCTCTTCTACTCTTGTACCTTCAAAGAGTACAAAAAGAAGGTGCAAATAGGCTTCCATCCTGTAGCCAAATTCTGTGCTCTTTTTTCAGCTCTTCCTTTACTTGCCTCCTCCTCCTCCTCGTGGCAATTCATTACAGCTGCATCACTGCAAGGGAGATAGTACTGCAATGAAAGGGTATCTATTTGCAAAATTATCTCCTGGAAGTTGAAATTAGCATAATTGTTAATGTTGCAAGTTAACCATGCAGAAACTCAAAATCAAAGACTTAGGGTTTTCAAATCTGCAGTAATTTTCTTTTCCAAGATGTGACAGTCTGTCTACCTGACTGAATATTTGGGGGTTTTTTTGTTGTTGTTGTTTTGGGTTTTTTTTTTGTTTGTTTCAGAAGAATATTCCTGTCTCATTATGGTGAAATTGCCCTGGGAACAGTAGAGTTCACCACACAAGTCTAAAAAAAATACTTGGTGTTTAAATGCAACTTCTTTTTCAGTATGGTTTAAGCTGGCAAAAATCCCAACTAGTATGAAGAGAAGAGATATAAATTATGGCAAAGCTGAAAAAAACATGGAAATGTAACAAAAGAGATTGTTTTAAGCATCACAAATAGAAGAAACAATAGTAGAAACAAATGCAACCCTCTATTTCTGAATTATTAGAACAGTACATTCATCAGTGTGTCCTCCTTTTCCACCAGGCCCAGACTAGCTGAGGTGGCCATTCACCAGATTACCTTGGCTGTCAGTGTAGCAACTGTATTTGGATCTCCACGGTGTCTGCAGGGTGATGGATAGGAAGACGGCACCATTGATTCCCATTCCTTTATGCTCATGTCCTGTTTGTGTTCTTATGGCTGGAGAAGGCAAAAAAAGAGTATTTTGCACCAGAAAATTTATTCCCTTCATTGAACGTAATGACAGTGCTTTTATAACGTGGAAGTGTTGCATTCCCAAATAAATATACACTCAGTCAAGTTTCTGCTATGGCTATATTCCTGCCCATTTCCATACCAGTAAAAACAACAAGGGGTGTTTTGACACCAGCTCTCACTTGAGCAGCAACAAGGGTGTTGTTTTTTCCTAGCTGCTTTTGGTAGCTATTATTGTTTATTTTATGAGCTGCTGTGCCTTGGAAACCAAATCTAAAGTCATGCCCTGTTGTTCCAGACATCCTACAGACTAATAGTAAGAATAAAAAACCCAGGTCCTTACCACCTTTGACAGCTTGCAGTCTACTTTTAAGATGGAATGTAATGAGTAGATAAAACAGACAAATAGGTTTGGGAAGGCAAGAGTATAAAGCAGGTCCATAAATTAAAAGCAGAGGTCTCAGTTCGCTGTCTTTCTGACTATTTTATTTACTTGCTAAATGCCATTTGGACTTTCTTACTTCCTCAAATTTAAACTTAGAGTGTGGTTGTGATGCATATCTGTTTCAAAGTTTTCATCTACTACCCCACATGAAGTGCTGTTACATGGTGTGGCACTTTTAAAATATTTCCTGTTATTTGATATGAGTGATGACAAAGCTTAATGGTTTTGTTGTATTGGTATGAGATTGAGTATTCTTGCATTTAATAGAGGGTTAAAACAGTCAGGAAATTCTGTAGGCATGTGAATGTTAGTTATATATTAATTAAAGAGGCTGGCTTACCTTCTTTCTGTCTTGAATGGGCATTTCAGATACCTAAATTCATATATCATTTAATAGAAATATAATGTTGGCTATAAGTAGTTGCGATTGTGAACATGTAAAGGAAAGGAAAACTAGAATCTAATTTTTAGTTTTAATCTACTTTTATAATTGTGAAGAAATATTTTGCTTGCAGTGGTGCTCATGTCTTCATCTATTGCTCATACCTCTAGTATGCTCTAACTTTGACAAAATGCAAGTTCTTGAAATTAAAGGATGATATTCATAATATGAATGAGGCTATGTTATGCCTGGAGACAAAATAAAGACCTTCAGTTGTATTCTCTTTTACACTTAAAATCTGTTTTGAATATTTTGTCCGTCTTTGCAGCAGCATAGTGTGATGGTGGTTGGCTGTCAGAAAAGTAGATTCAGGTAGGGACTCTGATCAAGTTCACCTACTAAACTCTACAAAAGCTGGAGAGTTTGGGGGACAGGAATAGTCATTTGCTGCATTTAACGAGCTCTTGAGAATTTAGGTGATGTATTTTATTCAGGCTATTTTGACATCATTGTTTTCTAGAAGTGCAAAATACAGGAGAAAAGGACAATATAATACCAAGTTAGAGATTTTTACAACAATTGTTTTTGCTCCTACTTCTAGAGTAGTCTGTAGGCAAGGATTTTGATAATCTTCATTTCTGGATTTTAGGACTTGTTCTGTATCCCTGTGCCTAATATTAACCTATATGTATTAGAAACTAGCAAAAGTCTTGTCTGTAATACAAAAGAGAGTCTGGATGAATTGGGAAGTACAAGTTAATTGTTAACATAATTGCAAATCTGGTGGATAATTGCAATTGTAAGTCAACCAAGACAGCTTCTAACACTTGGGTCAGGCTTTTAATTCTATGATCTAAATTATTAATGAGGATATTTTCATAAGCTTTCTGCATAAAAATTGACTTCATAAGAGAGAGGTCAGCTGGTCTTGTCTTCTAGCCTTTATGATTCTCAGTGATAACTAGAAGCTGTTTTCCCATAAAGTCATGCTGTTTTTATGCATCCTGACATACATACCAGATGTAGGTGATGAATCACTTACAAGCTTTATGAAGCAAAAAGTAATTCTGTAGGTTCTAGTTGAAAGAGTGATTTAATACCTTGGGAATCTTGAAAGCTATATTGAGTCTGTTATGGAAAGCCCAATGCAGGCTACTTTTCACAGCGTGGCTGCAGTCAGATGAAGTGGTATGATGCATAAAGAAAACAAGTGGATCACCACAAGAGCGTATAGTACTATTGTATAAATCAGTAGTGTTTCCACATCTGATAGACAGCTGCATTGAACACATTCTATCTTGAGATTGATACAGTGGTAATATAAGAGGACTTGAGACAAGTAGCAAGGTTTATTAGGACAATAAAGATTTTTATAAGAGGACAGTGAAAGGTTGTGATTATTTATGCAGAAGATGGATTGAAAACTTCTATGACCTGTCTCCTAAAGCAAGATTTAAGAGCTCATCCAGTATCATCAAATGGAATAAATTCAAAATAAATAAACAAAAATTTTGTTTTGTACCTGAAACACAAAGAAATGACAGAATTCAAGGACATAAAGATGGAAATTTAAGATAATTCAGAAAGATATTTGGCACTCTTTTCAATTAGAATTTTAAACAATAAATGTATGAGGTTTTAGAAAAAATAAATCACTTTAAAAAAGCAGCACTTGAGTCAAACAGTCAAACATATACTTCCACTAATATGGTTTATTGCATCTTCTTGAGATGTGTCTTGGCTCATTGGCATTATGAATATTGAGTAAGAGTCAGGATATTGGACAATTATTGATATTCATGATGACAGTTTCCCTTCCTTCGGCAATCTGAATTAAGTTGTTATAATTTCTCTCTTCTCTGTTTGTCAAGAAAAAATAATGAATGGCAGCTCTGATTTCCCTTTCTCTC
Source organism: Nicator chloris (assembly GCA_013400495.1). Taxonomy (NCBI): domain Eukaryota; kingdom Metazoa; phylum Chordata; class Aves; order Passeriformes; family Pycnonotidae; genus Nicator; species Nicator chloris. The sequence goes on along the minus strand of WAAE01037480.1, from coordinate 9,775 downwards.
CCCAGAAAATAGATGTCCTAGTTGCCTTTCAGAGATTCAAATGGTCAAGTATTTTGAGGGCTCTTTCATTCACATCTTATGCTAATAATCTATAAGCAGATCTGGGACTACAGAAAATATCTAGTTCTGTGCTTCTTTTCTGGCATTTTGCTACTTAGTTAAATGAGAGATGGTATACTTTACAGTTTTGGGGATGTTGAGTTGGAAGCACTTCCTGGATGTGTTTTAGTCAAAAAACACTCATACCTTGAAAAGTTTTCTGCCTCTGAGTGCCCCAATTTCTGTATTGCGACAGCTATTGAGAAACTTACCATGATAATATGAAGAACTTAATACATTCTTAAGAAGTTGTCTTAAAAAAAAAAAAAATCTTAGCAAGAGTGTCTTCTCCTCCTACTTCAATTTACAGAACAAAAAATTCCAAGCCTAAAATGTAACCCTTCTTGGTCAGGGCACTTGAAAGCTGAATCAGAATCTGAATTCTGAAGCTACTTTTTCTCTCCACAGATTGAAAACTTTAAATCCCATTTGTGTTAGCTATCAAATTAGCAAGCTATGGCTGTGATTAGAACTTCTTAAAGAGAGAATTTCTGTTCTATGGGATTTTCTGGGGAAAAAAGAAATAACATTGGGTTGTTGAGTTAAAGGAATGAATACTGGAATTTCCCCTCTTGCCCTTCCCCCAAAATACCCCCCCCCCCAATTAATTAATTATAGTCTGTTAAAATCAGAGAATATTAATGCTGAAAATGCAGGTCAAGCAGGTCAAGAGCAGGTTACTTGCTGCCATGTCCAGGCTGGTCTTGAGTTTTGCTTGTTTTCTTCACAGTGAAGTCTATTTTTCTGATTTATGATATCAGAATTTCCCAGGTACCAGCTGGTGCCTGTTGCAGCTTGTCCTTTCCCTGAGCACAGATTTTGCTCCCTGATGCCACTAGGGCTCTTAGGTGCTGCCAGAGAGCTGCTCCTGCTGCCAGGAATTTCTCCTTGTCCCCAGTGCCTGACATAAAGATGACTCCAAAGAGGGTGGATCCCCTCCGGGTGCAGGTATGTGCAGGTCTGTGTTAAAAGGTACTGCTAGCCAGTGTTTTGCTCATCTTTGCCCCCGAGGGACACCCCAGCTAACCAGCTGCTCCTCAGCTGGATCTGGTGTCCCTGTTCCCAGCCTGCAGGGCGGTGCCTCTCAGTCCAGCCAGTGGTCCTTGTTGTCCTCTACACCCCATTTGACTGTGGGAGACCGTGTCACAGGCTTTGTTAAATCAAAATAAACAGCATACAATTCACTAAACCACTCCTGTATTCATGCTGAGCTCTCAGTGACACAGTTCAAATATATCAAGTTTATTCCTGGCCATTTCTTCTTTTTCATATCCCGGGGTTTATTTTCTGGAGAATTGGATGTGTCACTTTCCCAGGGACTGTGGGTGATTGACCTGTAAGTAATGAGTGCAAAATTTGGGCTGTTTTGTTCAATGATCGTAGTCAGAAGTTTGGCTTATTATCTGATTAATTTTTCTCCCTGTTTGCCTCACTTCTTGGCTAAAAAGACTCTGTTAGAACAATGTAAAAAGTTTGGGATTAAAATTCGGTTAACTCAGAAAAAAATTTCTAAGAGAAGGAAAATTAATTTGAGGTTACCTGAGAACTTCCATACATATAGCTGTTTAAACATGGAACATGGCAATGCAGGTTATTCTCCATACACAAAAGGGAAGGTAATAAGAGGCAAATCACAAGTGTTCATAAAATATAGCATGACTTTGAGCACTGTAATAAACAGGCTATTCTGTCTTGCTATGGTACCAATATCTGTGGTAGTAAATCTGCCAGACACTGCTATGCTGTGAAGAAGGAAAGAGGTTGAAGGACATTCAGTTGGGCAAGGCCACAGGCAAGAGAGTCTGATAAGAACCTGCACACACCTAGAAGACCTTAGGGGCTAAAAGGGAGGCAGCGTGATTGGTGTGATTCACAAGTGTCTGACAGAGAACGATAAAATAAAATTAAGGGAGAGTTTATCAGGAAAATGATTGATTTGTGAGATGTTAATAAGCTGTGGACACACTCCCATGTGCATCTGAAGGACAGCCCATGAGCTCTGAAAACTGAATTGACTAACAAATATGAAGATTTTATCAGTCCCATATGAGCAGGGAAATGAAAGGAATGCTTTTATGAGAATCCATGTGCCTAGCAACTGTCATGCTTTGAAGAGGATCCATTGAAATTTCTGTGGAAAATTGCTGCTGATTCCAGTCAAGGTAGATAGCTAATACAGGCCATGCTTGTCAGAGTAATTTGTCCAGGAACAAAGGGGGCAATGCACAAGGAATGGTTGAACCAGTGCAGGACCATAGGGAATACCTAGGAAATAGTATTCACTGAGCCATTAGCTGTGCATGGGAAGCTATAGAGAAATGTTAACTGAATATCTGTTTTCCCTTATAGGAAGAGTTAATTGGTTATACTTGGAAGTGATATGGTATGGGGCTATACTATTCCATTCAGGAGAACGTTAGGCTTATTAATTTTGATTTTATTAGAGCTAAAAATAAAGATTATTATTTCTATATTTGGCCATGGAGCATGTGAAAGTGCGATTTGGTTTTCCTCGTTTGTCAAGAGGTTGTTTTCTTTGTCTCACTTAGATATTTCACTTGGGGGAGCCTCGAGAGTGCGTGGAGCCCGCCTTGTTCTCACACAGGGTGTTGTCTTTCTGCTGAAGAGGTTTCACCACACAAGGCGAGACTGGAGAGGAAGCCTGTCACATGTGCTGCTGCCCGTCCTCTTTGTTGCACTGGCAATGGCCTTGTTCGGCGTGAAGCCTCTGGCTGTGGATTATCCTTCTCTCAAGCTGACACCGAGACTTTACGATAATGCAGAATCCTTCTTTAGGTAAAGGGCTCATCCATCATCATCAATATCCAGGGTTCTGGGACCTTTACCCTTGAATTCTCCTATTTTAAAGAGTTAGATGTATTCTAGAAAGAATGATAGGTTACTTTTTACAATAGTTATGTGGGCTTTTTAAAAATATTTAGTACACTTTTATAGGTTATTATAAGGGAAATATAAAATTAGAAAAGCTTCATGTGAAGGATTTTCTGGAGGAAAGGGCAAAGACTTTGGAGAAGATTGAACTCAAATCAATAGGAGCCATGACCATTTATATGTAAATGGACAAGTGTATTTGAACAAGCCTTTGCATGCCTCATTTTAAAAAATTGCTTAGTTATGAAGTTATTTTCTCGAAACAATTCTTGGCTTTGAAAGTGCCACACAGTATTTACAAAGCCCACTGGACTTCTTACTCAACCTAATTTCTAGAAACCAGCTTTGAAACCAGCTAGATTATGCACTTATTTATTTATCTATTTATTTTTAATGTGTGTTACCTATAGAATTAATCTGTATAGAGTGCTAAGCACACATATAGGTCAATTTCTCTACTGTGCAAATATACAGAGGAACATAACAAGATGCTGTTTGAATTTATAAATATAATATAAATTTATTTTATAAACATAAAACCACTTTAACAATGCCAGCCTCTAGGAATGCATGAATATAAGGAGAAGAATGCCCATGGGTAGATGCTGAGATTTGTTTAACCATAATTGTAATGAATTTTCTTTAAATATTCACGTAGAGTTTTTTGAAACAAGATGTTTTTGGTATCCTTCCTCTGCATGGATTTTATAGCCCTTTAATTTCTTGGGAAATACATAGACCTTGAGACTGAAGGTTAATAGAGCTAGACATATTAATGTGTCTTTATTTCTTTTCTCTTTTATATTTTTCTTTCCTCTTCACTCCTTATACCCCTCATTGCCCTCTTTGAACAGCACTGAAGATGATAACCTAGGAAAACTTTCTCAGGTTCTACTGGGATATTTCTCTGATGGGGACCACACATGCATGCATTCACAGCTTGGGTAATTGTAACTAATGTAACTATTTCCTTAATTTAAATATTGAACATTTCATTTTTTTTCTTTCTGTGTAGTGGATTATCTAAGGCTTTTTTTGGCAGCATGAAGTTTGTGACAAATTGGTTCTGATAAAGGAGCTGGCATTCAAGTGAAGAGCAAAGTAGGCTTCACAGTTAAAGATCTGATCCACACAGCTTAAAAGTCAGTGGCAGTTTTCTGATTAATTTCAGGATTATTTTAACCAAGCCAGGTGTCCATATGAAGCATGAATAAACAATAAGGAAAATATTTGTTAGGAAGCATTCTAGATTTCTAAATTCAGGAATGCAAGGGTGACGATGCTTTAATAATTGCTGCAAATATGAGACATGAAGCTCATTTGATGCCTATATAAATAGTTTTAATAAATCAACTTTGATAAAAATGAGTAAAATTTGTATCACTCTAGACACAGCTGCTGCTGTGATCAAGAACTAAGAATGTGCTCATCATGCCAGATCTGCTCATTACTCTCTGGATTTCTTCTGTTAATGGCATATTCCTTTCTTTTGCTATTTATAATTTTATTATGTTTATTCCCATTAGAAAAAATAATTCATGCTGGCAGATGGAATCTATGCCACCTCAGGATTCATGCAGATGTGTGTCTGAACAGGAGGTATGTAATTTTTTATTTACTTATACATGTAAAAAATATGTGTGCATATATTACTTCTAATTCTCTGGCTACTGGTTTTAAAGGGCTGGTGAAAGTGATGAGGAAATAAGTCCTCACAGGTCTGACTTTTATGATTGGAGATTTACTTCTGTTTCACTGAATGAAATTGTACACAATTTTCTTGTTTGTATATGTATGACCACATATGTGCACAAGGAATTGTTATAGATTGATTTCAACAGGATCAGAGACAGGTGAACTATTTTCAGCAGATGGAACTTACTTTAAATATGTTATAGGACTCTGATAAAGAAAAACTACCGCTGTTAAATGAGGTTAAAACAACATTTCCATAACATCTGGAAGACTACCTACTTTCAAAGGAATGGTGAACCTAGCTGGTAGAACCCACCAGGGAACTTACGCATGAATGAGATTTAATTGTTAGAATTTGCTTTTGGTTTGGATTTTGGATTTCAAAATACAACAGGCTTCAAGAAATTAAGGATTTTGAAAAATGTAATGAATTTCTGACCTTCTTAACTAATGATTTTTCCTGCTGACTTGCTCTGAGTTGAGTAATAAATAAAAATATGAAGCTGTGTCTGAGGTGACAAATGTATTTCCCCAAAAGGGAATATCCTACAAAAATGTTTCATTTGTTTATAAAGATATAATTATTTAGAGTAAGAGTTGCATATGAAATATAGCAATACAGTTTTGTGAAAAATGGAAGGAGGAAACTTGTTTTTTTTACTTTTCTGGACAAGGAATAAGTTTGCCTCTAAAACTAAAGAGACAGACTTAAAATACAAGAAGGTTGAATAAAATACAAATAGGAATTTCACAGGGAGAGGTCTCTTAACCATGAAAACTGTAAGATGTCGCTTGACTGTGGAGGCAGAGCTTCTACCTGTGAGCTATGTAAGAGAGTGAATTTTTATTTTCTGTAGGGTTGAGACATCAAAAAAAGTTAAAATTTTTCATTTGATTGGCATAAAGTACTTTGTAAAGCTTCTGAGATAATTGTCTAATATCTGTCACCTTTTCATTAGTTGTGAGAATGTCCCACTGAATCATTAGAAGACATATTCCTTTATTCTTCTCTGCAGCTCATCAATGAAATTTTTAGAAACTTATAATATTAATTAGAATTTTTCTTTCATCTCATATTTATCTGGTGCCTATTTTGCGTTTCTTCTCAGGAAAAACAAACAAAAAGGAGTCTTGCCTTTTTCATAGCTGTAAACATTCCTAAACTTATATACAAGTTTCGATGTTTTCAAAACAAACTGACTGACAGTGCTGCAAGAGAAATCAAAGGGATTTCTAACATGTAGGTGGCACAATCATTTGAGTTGCCTTATAAACATAAAGCTATTCATAATTTATTGAAAATCTGTTAAAGCTGAGAAAGGCAAATCCAGTTAAAAAGAAATGCTGTAAAATCGACACAAAAATCCAAAAATAAGGCTAAATCTAGTGCCACTGTTTTTAAAAAGTGCTTTACTTATTTTATGTTTACTTTCTTTCAGATGTGCCCAAGTTTCAATACCTCTGCTCCCTATGTGAAGAATAAGAAAGGACATATTTTGTATAATCTTACAGGGTTCCCTGTGGAAGAGTATTTAGTGAGGTATTCCAACAAAACAAGGTAACCTTAAAATGTCTAGCCTTTGTTTATCCTTTGTTAAGTCCTTCCTGATCCAAAGCATAGACATTTGTCAGGAGAATATAAAGGGTTGTTGTTTTTATCTGGTGACTTTTGCCAAGGTGTAGAGTTAGGCTGCTGTTCAAGGTAACATGAAAGACCCTCAGTGGTCACATTGCAGAACTTCCTCCAGCAGCTACATGATGATTCCTCCAGGCATACTCTGGAGTTTCTTCCAGCCGTGAATTATTTCAGCATCTCAGAGATGCATATCTAAACCAGGTGAACAATACAATTTCCATTCCTCAGAGACTCAATCAATAGAGGTGGATATGATCCAATTAATATTTTCTTTGAAGTGAAAAGGGTTTGTATGCCCCTGGCAATACTTCATATTCTGTGATATCAGCAACAGAGGTTATCTGCTGTATTTTGAAGTTTACTTATGTGCCTTTACAACTCATCCACTGCTGATAATGTAAGTGGAAATATTAGACCATGTAGGATTTCATTGAGGAGAAGAAAGTATTTGCCACTTATGTATTAAAAGAAGGTGCATCTGATTTAATATAAATAGAGGTAAGTATCTTTGGATGAAAGATTCGAGCTAGTATATGAATGGTTTAGGAAGAAATAAAGCTATTTAAGGTGTTCCTGGAAGTTAGTAATACTTCACTTGCTCACAACCCTTCCTGTTGCTCAAAGATTTTCAGCTCTCAGAAAGTAAAAATTCTTTTCTAAGGGAATAGCTTTGCTGGAAAAAAGCCAGTAATATTTGCCTGATTAAAAACTACATTGTCCCCCTCCTTTTTAACACAGAAGGAGTTTGTGAGGGGTGAAGTTTTACTTTCAGTGGAAAAATAGAGCGTTAGTGTAGCTATCTCAACTTTACCCTTGCAAGAAAACTGCAAAGCTTAAGGCAGATAACTTTTTGCTACTTTAATTTCTACTAGCAGATATGGTGGTTGGTCTTTTGGAGGGATGAAAGCATTTGAACTGCGAGATAAAAAATTGAATAACACCAGATCTCAGCCTCTGGCTAAGGTAAGAGTTGCATGTGTGTGTACACATCTGTATGTATGTATTGATTACTTTTTCAGGCTTCAGACATCACAGCACTTAGCAAACAGTAAATCATTACATGAAATCCTTGCACTTGAATAATTGGGAAAAAAATCCTCTGTCTCATAAAGTCTAACTCTCTGTTCATAATACTTGAATTATCCTCCTGTGTTTGAGAAACAGTTTTAAATGACTCGAATGATATACCTTTCTTAAAAAAAAATTTCTAGTGAACTCATTTTAGAATCTAAGTTTAAAACTTGTTTTTAAATAGTCAGGCAAATAATATTTTTATATTTGCTTTCTACAAAAAGCCAATATCAGAATTGGCCCAAGTGCATTGAACATCACAGTAATGTGTTGCTATTGATGCTTTTTCATGCCTACAAGGGATACTTTGCTTTGCTTCATTTCCCTCACCACAATCCCCCTACGAGTAAAAACATCTAGGAGCAGCTCCTTCTGCATAACAAATATACTATTCTTCTCTCGAAAGAACCTTTCTAAAACATTCCAAGGGAAATAAAATCCCCTGCGTTGGTAAGTGCTTGTTAGCCTAAAGGTCTGTCCCAAGTTTTCACAATATGGAGATACTGTGCCTCTCCACTGTATACCCAAAGGGCTCAAGGAAAAGCCCTTCATTTCAGTTGTGCTCAGAATAATCCTTCTTCTTTGATTTTTGGGATCCATTCAAATGTAGATGTATTACAAGTAGAGGAACAGTAGTATTGGAGAAGTATTGATGCATATCAGTGAAAAGTTCCTGATTTTGTATTTGAGGCAAACAGGATTTGTTAAGAGGAAGATGTGCATTTTCCAGATTCCAGATTAGGATATGAAAGAAAGATACTTCTACCTTTAATTTTTTTTAAATGTAAATATAGATTTTATTTGCTCTTATAAAGAAAAGGAAAAAAGGAACAGCATAAATAAACTCCATTCCAAAATCCATTTTGAGACAAAGTGTTGGAAAAAAATACAAATTTTCTCCAGTCATTTCATGACTGGAGAAAATGAATGTAATTTCATGCTTAATTTTGCATGAAATCACTTCCTGTTTCTAATACCTTTTCCATATAATTTGTTAGAAATCTCCTTATTTTATGTAGAAATCTGAGCATGTACAGATTTTCACTTTGGTCATTTGTAATCTCTCTTCTAGTCCCATATATTTTATAGCTTTGAACTCCAGTTCCATCATTCTTTCATGAGAAACCTGAAAGTTTTCAGCAAGATTTTTTTTCTGACTTCCATTTTTTCTTGTGTATCTTTAATTGTTTTAGACTCTTGTTTTGACATGCTTGCACTGTGTTTTTTGTCAGGTCCTTGTTTTTACTCTATTTGGTATAAAGCTCCACTTGCCATCAGGATAGGGATAAATTATAAACTCTTAGTAAGTAAGCTTCATATTTCAGACCCAAAGCAAATAGCGGAGTAAATTTATAAAGGGCACGGTGTTATCTAAAGCATCTCCTGGAAACGTCTTTCAAGTGATGCAATGTCAAGTTATTGCATTAACCTTTCAGTAACTAATGACCAGAGTTTTACTTTGACCTTTCAGGTTTGTTCATGAGACAGTGAATGTATAATTCACATAGCCTGATATGAAAGAAAATGAGAAATTTGCATTTGAAGAGAATTACTGTATGATTCGCTTCATTTTACAAATTTTCTGAATCTTTATATGTTCTTCTTCAGTACTTGAAAAGCCAACAATTTTTCTTGTTCAAATTAAAGATATTTATTTAATAACTATTTTACTGTACTTAATCATACTGTGCTGTATAAACTACTTGCAAAGTACATGTATGCACATAAAGATTGTGTATATGTGCACACAAGAGAGAGAATATATCTACGACATGACAAATATGGCTGATTAAAAACATTGATTATTGGCCCTCATTGATGATTGGTGCTATGTAGCAAAAGCACCACTTCTCAAAATTTTTGTATTTTTCATGACTGTATATTCTCTGGCTTCCTTTGGTTATATGGCCAAAAAATTGTTCCGTAATAGCTTCATAGTAGCTGTTTTTTATTTCATAATGAAATATAGGAAAAAAAAGTGGTAATTTTAAATATGGCTGAAAGGCAAACTGTACTGTTCACATATCATTTGGTAGAGTACATTTTTCTAAACCCAAAGACTGGGACTTGAGGCTTTACAGTACAGTAATTGTGTAAGTGTCCAGACGAAAAAAATTACATCTTTCTAGTTTAATATCAATCATGAATCTGCTCTAGCAATGTTTAGGGACTTCTCTGCTCCTTTTCATCCTTTTTTCTTGAAAGGCCATATCTTAGCTGAAATGTCAGTCTAACTTTATTCTGGAATATTAAGGGCAAGTAAAAGATTATATAATAATGTAAAAGATGTCTTCATAGAACTTCAATCTGATGTGGTGAGGGATTGTATTTTTCCTTGGGAAAGAATTTTCCTAACTATGGATAGAATATAAAATAAAATAA
>WAAE01037471.1:0-12232 GCA_013400495.1 Nicator chloris | reverse complement strand
TTTTAATATTTTCATACAAAAAAACCCCTTTGGTGTTCTGCAGACTACATAATTCATTCTGTGAACCAAATAATCTAGAAAAATAATTCTGCATTATTAATAAAAATTATCTATAGTGTCAAAGTTCACTTAATAAAAAAATGTCATTTTGAGGTAATTGCAACCAGGATATCTATTGATTAGGAATAAGATACTAATAAGTAATAAGGAAATCATGCATACTAGGTACTCTTAAAAAACAAAAGGATCAGTCATACAGCAAACAATACAAAATGATCTGATAAAACAAAGAAGTCAGCAGATTGTTTTTTATACTTGCTTAAAACTTTTCCTAAATAAGAAGACTTAGAGCTCCAGAACACACACAACCCTTTAAATGGTATCCCACCTATACAGGTACAGAGTCTTTCCAGGGGGTGTGACATGAAGAGGAATGGGACATTACAGATTTGTATTTACAGTCTCTGTATCACATGACCTTTCTAGGTATGGAAACACTAAATCAGCCAAGACACCAATAAACTTGGAAGTTTGTTTCTAATTTAACTAGTTAGGAAAGTATGACCATACAGACTGGATTTCTGATTTCTGCAAACAATAGGTACCCCCTGACAAATGCCTAAGATGAATAGAACTGTATTAGTCATCATATGCAACAGAGATTAAATGGCTTTTAATGACCAGCTTCTTATCATAAAAATATATTTACACAATGCCTGTGAACAAGTGTCCTTGTAGCAAAACCTGATGTTTATTTATGGAGGAAAAAATCTTGCCCCTACTGCACCGTTTCCTCTGGGAGAAGGGAAGTAAACACAGCTGGCATTCTTTACATAAAGAAACAAAAAGAATTAAAAAAATCTGAAAGAAACCCCACACTTCTCTTTGGCTTTTATTCTTCCTTGTTCCTTTGTCCAATTCTTATCTCAGATATGCTCCAAGTGATTCATATATAAAAGGAAACTCTCAGGGCAAAGACTTGCTAAAGTTAGTGCTGTTCCCATGTAAAATGTACATCAAGCTGCGGACTGACCCTGCACAGATTATCTCCAGAGAGTCTCTCCTGAACAACATCACACTTTTTTTCTGTGTCTGGTGGTTTAGACTACAGCTCTTTGAGAACACAAAAAGGTATACCTCAAAATGTGTCTGTTATTTCATCCTGAACAGTTCCTGTAGCTGTAGCCTCTTTTATCACTGCCAAAGCTTTACATCTCTCACAAACCCAGGAAACAAACTTAGAAAATGGTCAGCCTGTACTTTAGAATAATCCTCCTTACCTTGATATCCATGAAATATTTACTGTAAGAATATACCTACCTTATGTTATTAGTGCAAAAATTTTACATTTACTTGCATTATTTATACATACATTAAAGTATACTGATGGCATTAAAAATAAAGAAAATCATGTAATACCTTTACTTTTACCTATGGATTTGGTGAAATGGTTCCATGAAGAAAGCATTTCCAGACAAAAAGAGAATAAAGAGGAGAGAAACAACAGTAAGAGTCATGAGTACATGTAAATGCAATAGTTTCTGAACATGAAGAGACAAAGTAAGTGTCTGAAGACAAATGGAGATGCAATCAGTGTCATATTAGGGATTTAGTTTATTTTTCCCAATCATGTACATGCAGAGAAACACAAATTACCCATGCTTAGATAAGAAAGACTATCACAAGGTAACATGGACAATGGTTAGGAGGAAAAAAAATCACTGGTTTTGTTAGGTAGCAAAATTGTACTCTCAGCATTCCAGAAGCCAGGAGCAGGTGTTTTCCGCACATTTCCAATCAGCCATGCACTAATGCAAATGTACTCTTCAATGTGTACAATGTTACAAGAGGAGCATCTTCTTTCAGGAGCTATCGGAAGAGTGGTCTTGCACTTTATCTTTTATAGGATCACCCATAATTTTATTTTCTGATAAATACACAAAATTTTCTTAATCACTTTCTTTTTTCTCTCACCTCTTTTGGGTTATTGCATTGCAAAAGGGGGCGTTGAGGAAGCAGGAAGGACAAAAGCTTACGGAGCAAACAAAAAAAACCAAACCAAAACAAAAAAAGAAATAAGAAAAAGATGTGACCAAAACCACGTGTTTCTTTGCAGCCAAAGACAGCTTTCAAGCATTTGCCCATCGGTTGCAGTGATGGATTCAAAGCAGCTACAGAACAAGAAGAAACAATGAAAGCAGAGTGGAAAAGGAACAGAGCCCATACCTTGGTCGCCCATCATCAGGTGCGCCAGACCTTGAAGGGAAACAAGAGCACAGTCAGCAATGAACAAGGGAGCACGGGAAGGTGGTGTTGTCACACTGACAAAAATGTTTTGTGACAGGCATCTGTTTCCTATAAGATGTCTGTATCACAGAGGGAAATCAAAGAGCATTTTTCAACCACTGGTTGGAATGCTTTGGGCTACAAGTAACAGAACTGTAATTCAAACACTGGGTGCTGTTTCATTGTGTATTTTTTTCTGTGCAGTATTTGCACACGACAGAAAACAATAAAATGCTTTCAAATCCAACCAATTCCTTAAATAATCCGTCTGTCTTTATCATATTTTGATTATATTGCTTTGAACACTTTGCTGAGAGGACTTCCTGTCCTCTACATGTGAAATGATGTTTAAACCCTGGAGAAGTTTAAACCTGAAAAATGGGCTGGGTCTGATCTTTTTCCCCTCATAAAAATGAGCATTTCAGGTAATTAAATAAAATTTCTTCATCACATTGAAATGATAATGCAAAGAATGTCTCCTTATTTGTGTGAAATGTGCTAGTAGAATGAATTTGTTCCAGAGAAGGCAAATTATTACATATGCAATATAAAATACATAGTAATAAAGAAAATTTAAGCGACAGCTTCTGCAACTGCTTCATAAATCTGTGAGAAATAGATTTTGCTTTATACTTATATTGTGAGATGAAATCCCATCACACCAAAATAGGTCTAGTGACATTTCAAAGCAGATGTCCATAATGATAATCACTCATCCAGAGCCAAATTTTGTTACTCTTCAAGGAAAAATATTCGTCTTTTTTAATTCATGATAATAAAATGATACTTAAATCTCAGTGAATATAATGTGATGTTGGGAGAATATATTTCTTAGATATATAAAGGTTTTTTTCATTTTTATGTCTGATTTAAAAAATAGGCTTATCCTTGTTGAATTTAGCTGTTTTAGGATCCATTTCAGAAGTTATTGGTTGTTCATGTGTTAAATGTGGTCCTCTTCTCAAAAAGCCATACATTATTTTCTTAATTGCAATTAATTGAAATTAATTCACACAAAGAAGGTGAGCAATAAAATATCCTTCTCTTTATTGGAAAGCAGACTTCCTAGAGAGAGAGTTTCTGTGATTTCTAATTCACAAGGAAAATTAGGTGCACAAATAACTGATGCTACTTGGGGGTAGTTCGAAGAAGATACTCCTGACTGCAATCAGTCTAAATGATTCATCTCTTATCAGTTCCAAATCTCAAGTGATGTTCCAAGTAGACTAACAATGGTTTTGTTGAATTATTGCTTTTTAATGTCACCCATTCTAGATGTGTAGTTAAACTGAAGGGTCTGATGTGCCTCATCTCCTGTGCAATAAATTCTGTTTCCAAATACAGAGCTCTGCAGCTGGTGGGATTACCTGGGGCTCACAGCAATGCAAACGAAAGCTGACTGCGATCCTGAAGGGATGCCTGCATCAGCATTGCTTGGGAAACATCACACAGCTGGCAGTTTGCAGCTTGTTAAAGAGGATAGAAATGTTTTCATGGGTGTTCTTTCTCTGTAAGTGTTGCTGCAAGAGAGGCTTTCTGCATACACAGATTATAAAGACCAGGTGATATTATTTAATTTATTCTTTTAGTGCTGGGTGTCCTTGCTTGAATCCCTTGTCACATGGCCTTTTGGAAGTAGTCTCTTCTTGTGATTAATTTGTCTTTTGGGTTTTAACATTTGGTGTTGGCAACTATAGCAAGAAATCTCAGACTTTTGACTTGACCCTAACTGTATTTGATAAAGGAAAATTGAAAACAGTTGAACATTGCAACATCTTTTTCTCTAATTCAGCCACTACTTTATGTGAGATCGTTCAAACAAATCACTGTCCTGTCTCCCAGGGGGATACAAAGAAGGTGATCTCTTACTATCACAGATTTGCAAATGAATTTCATAGTTATACAAAGCTAAACAAAAGTCTACCTTCAGATTATCACTGCTTCATAGCTATTATAACTATTTTTGTTAAAATGATACATGAAATTGGTCAGTTGCAAGCAAATGACTCATATAATTAAAAAAAAAAAAAGTAAATAGCAGAAGTACCTCTTGAAAACATCATCAAAGCTACTTGAATTTTAAGAGTCACTTACAGTGTTGTTCAACGATAAAAGGCAGTCAAGTGAATGTAAGACATACACTGCTCAAACCAATCATCTACCAATTAAAAAATTCAGTACTCCTCAACACATCGTATTTTGTTTCACTCTTTGTGTTGCTTTATTTGGAAGCGGTAAGGTCACCTATTCTTCTTTGCTAAAGGCATATAATGATACTTGCCTTATTTTATATTTTTGCAATCTATTGATGAAGGCTATTGAAGAGTGAAGAATTACTAGTACTGTACCTGTTCATTCCACAGAGTGGTTTAAAATGCTACAGCTAAATCTGCCATGATAGAAATCACTGCTAGATTTGTAAAATTAAAGTCTGCTTATTATAGACCTGGGAAGCTTTATCCTTAAGTAGCCACGTATAGGCATCCCATACATTGAAAATACTCATTTGTGCACCATTAATTCAATTTCTTTGTGAATTAGGAATTCAAAATTTAGAAGGAATCACTCATGTGTGATCCACTCCAACTCTCCCCTGAACTTGGCTCTGAGAGGAGAGAGTTAAGGAGCACAGGGTGGGATAGTGGAAGGAGACATGAAGGTAGGATATTATCATAGTTTGGTGTGTGAGTTCCATGCAGAGCACAGGCCAAAACAAAATTTAAACATGATAACCTGCAGTGAAGGTATTAAAGTGTAATACAACTTCAGTAAAATGAAAACACAGTAGCCTTTTTTTACCAGTAGTATATACAAAATTGAATACTACATATTTCTGTTTGCTTATGTTGCCTAATTCACAGAGATGCTCAGATATCACAGAGATCAAAGATGAAAAGTTTTAGCTCAGATTTCAGGTTGTGCTTTGGATACACAATTCTATACTTCCATTTTGTACATATTCATGCTTTGTAACTTTAATGTATGCATAAGTATCCTGTGTTGAAATAAATTTAACGTTGCAGTTTTAAGAATTAGGTTAAGGTAAAGTTAACAGTTATCCAGGTTTTATCTTGTACTGCTGTGCATAAATGAATATGTGAAATGCAATCGAACCTTCTTATCTAGTTATACTGAACCTAATTCAAATTTTAAGACTCATGTTGACACCAGAAAGAGTTTTATGCACAGATCAAATACAAGATTGGGTAGTTATTTCTAGGCTTTTATGTTTTTCAGATAGAATTTCTATCCCAGTGTTGCTGAATATATTTTTATGTCACAATGAAAATGAAATTTTATTGACGTGTATGAGCATGACAGTGCCCACAAGTAAGGCACCAGAATTGTTTGAATTTTCCCTCTCCTTGGGAAAACATATATATCAACAAAATTGCAGAGTATCATCTGTGTGCTGAATCTGAGCACCTGTCTTCACCCCTGAATACAGCAGCATAGAGAAATGAAGCACCAGCACTTCAAGGCTTCTTGAGAAAACCACCCCTCAACAGGCAGGCAGTGGCCCATGGTGAGCTGGAACCTGAATGAACTGAGGCCCCAGAGTGGCTCACACGGGCACCCCAGCTCAGAGTCATTCCAGGACAGCCACTGTGCAGATGAGTCAAAGTCCTTGTTTTCAAATAGCTTTTAAAATATTGTAATGAAATAAAATGAAAGCAATTTTTCAGTTTAGATAGGTAATTTTTTTCAAATAGATAATCGTTTATCTGGTATACAAAGATTCACCCCAGAGAGACTTTTAAAGACATTTGTACATAAAAAAGCACCTGCACTTTTTGTCTTATAAGCAAAAAGACTTTAAAACTATCATATATTTGCATGTTTTGTCAGCTAATAGACTTACTTACCAATATTCAGGATAGATGGCATTGTGCCTTAGTTTCCACTGCCCTATGCCATACTTTCTTTAAAGGGATTTAATTACATACCAACATAATTATTGAAATCACATGCGGCTTCTTTCACAATGTCCAAAAGGCAAGTGAATATGCTGAAAAGTTAGACAGAAAACCTTTTTTCCTAATGATCTGTGCTATAAAGGATATTAGAGTAAGCAAGGTTTGTGGGATTAAAGGGAAAAGCGCTTTCCATTTTCCTAAGCAATTAAAAGATGGCAATTGAACCTTCATTTGTATCTTATTGGGAGGATTTAGGCTCCACATTGATGAAACAAATAGTTTCTTGAAGGGTTTTTCATACAGAACATAAGAAGAAATCAGTCCTGCAAATCTCCAGAAAGATTTTGGATGTGGTATCAGTCACATGAGGACAAATCCTGTTGTTTCAGTGGAGATGTTCTGGAATTACAGCAATAAGGCCAAGGAGCTTCACTTGTGTTCTGTATGAAAAAATAAATCACACTTATTTAACAAACTTGTATGCCTTTATGGGGGAAAAATATAACTTACCGTACTGAATGATATGTGAACTTTCATAACATTAAGCAGAAGGAAAAAAAAAAACCCACTGAATAGAGGGAAAAAAACAAGAGCTTAGGAAAATAAGGTAGAAAGCACCCACCTTCCACATAGTTGTCTTCTGTAAGCACATAACAGGGAAGGAGAGAAAAGGAAAACATTCATTAAGCAGCATGCAGACTGGAACTTGCCATTGCATGTCTTTATCATGCAAGGCATCAAACACAACATGCAAGTGCTCCTTTGCTATAATCCAGAGGGAAAAACAAAAGCACCAGGGAAGCAGTGTTTCCTCTACTTAACAAAATGTATGTGATACGAAACAAAATACTCTTGCCAAAGTGCAAATATTGTACAGGACTTAGTGCAGCTCTTTGTACATGCAACTATTATTATTGTTAGTTATTAATCAGAGGATCTTCTTGTAAGACTTTTGTAACCATATATTTTAAAACCACCAGTCATTTGTGATAGGAATTCTAAATTCATTTGGTTCTACTTTCCCATTCTGAATTTTCCTGGATGATGAAATAGATGATTTTAAACCTCAGCTAACTTAAATTCTTGAATATGCTGTGATGATGTTACCACAGACATGCCTAATCCTGCAGTCATTAGAGAGGCACTCTGGTCATTGGGTCAAATCTCCAAATCCAGAAGGGAAAAAATGGAACTTATACTGGGTGGAATAACTCAGAATTGTTGGATCATGTCCTACAGAATTAGTCAGCATCAGAATCTCGCACATTGTAAAAAAATCAATGAATTCTCTGTGTGGCGCAGCCAGTAAAGGCCACAGCAGTGACAAGGATGGCTTCTACCCCCCAATTAGATCAAAGGGCATTCTCCCTAAGGAAAGGCTGCTATCAACAAGCAACGATGTTTACCGTTGTTTATACTCAACCCAACATCAATATAGGGCACAGGAAAGGAGGTTGTCCCAAAGCTTACAAAGCAAAGGGGACTAAGAATTGAGCGTCAGTCAATAAAGTGGACAGAATTTAAAGCTGAGAAACAGGCTCAGTGTCCTAAAACTCATGTTAGTATCTATAGCCCTCTGCTACTCCACTGGGGAGGTGATTTTGAGGGAGTATTTCTCTGCTACCCATTACGATCATGACTGAGGAGGGAGTTGGAGAGAGAAAATGGGAAAGGTAAAATAATGAAGGAACACCATCACAGAAGTCAAGGAGATGGACGGTGTGGAACCAACAAAGAGATGGGGAAGGGTGACAACACAGCAGTCTGACTGCCTGGGAGATCTCTTGCTCCAGTTTATGTCATCTCCACCAGCTCTTCCTGGGGGAGCACACAGAAGCCAGCGTGCATTGAAGGCCAGTTCTGCCCTTACTGGTCATTTTTCATGCAGTCATCCCACAGGAATAATGCCTTTTCACGTGACCATGAAACTAAACTAATTTTGATACATTGTAACCCAATAAAAATAAGAAAACAAGTTACACAGAACTGGGCTTAATGATATTTTCTCAAGCACAGCCATTTCCTACCATAATGTGTCACTTATCATAGTGAAAAGCCTTTATAAGTTAATGCCATAAAGCAATGAAAAACATTAAAACTCAGCAGTATTCCAACAAATAATTTGAAAGGTTTACCACTTTAAAAATAATTACTGCTATAAATGACGAATAATAAGGGTTTGAGGGTTTAGTTATACAGTTAGATATAATTCGCCTTTTCCATTCACACACTCTAAATCAAGAAATAGAATAAAATTCACTGAGATGATGAAGAACATCCAGTTTCACAAGATAAAGGTATACGTTCTATACACAATGTAAATAGGAGTGATATTTGGAGCGGCTCTTAGCAAAACTTTTCTGGAAGAGCCTTCTACCTTTAACTGCATACAGTAATTTCCTTTCTTTAAGTAAAAAAACGCCACCCAAACTCAATGAAAAAGAAATTAATTATTTCAATTGTTGTATGACTTCAGGGTCTTTCATCTAATTCTGGTTACCACCGTGTTGGTATCTTGCAATACCAGCTTTGCCATGGCATTCTTTTTTGGTGGCCATGTTTAGCTTAACACAATTTTTTAAAACCAGCATATGAACTTGCTGACAGGCCTGTTCCATTCCTTATGATGTCAGACTCAAAGAAAAGAATTCTGAAAATGGCATCATAGGCAGGATCAGACGGTTAAATTCATCTGGCTACAGGGTCTAGCATATCTTTTTTATATCACTAGTCCTCTTCTTAGCAATAATCTGTAAACCGTTTTTGATTACTTTCATCGGAAAGATTTATACTAGCTGAGCAGACTCCCCATAACATCTGATTGTTTAAACTTTTAGTGATAGCAAGTTAAGCTATCAAAACAGTTTGAATTAAATAAAATGGAAAAATGGAAAAATTCCCACTCTGTGAATTAAACAGGCTATATAGCCAAACCCCTATACACTAATAAACAGCAATGAAAATTCATTCCTCCACAGGTTTTTGTCATGGCAAGTTAAACCATCTTAAACAGTTTTGCAATCTAAGAAAAAAATTAGTTCAGCTTCTTTACGGTACTTTAAAAGGTTTTACATTAGATTAGCATTGAGCACTATTCTTTAATTAAGGTAGTTTGTTTGTGATGGCTGATATATTTCCGTATCACCAACACCTCACTTGGCTTTCCTGATTCCCATTTTCTAGGTATAGCTTTTTCTTCTAACCAGAATCTAAGAAGCCAGAAGACTCAAATTCTAGCCTTGATTTTTTATTCATTTTGCTTACTCCAGCCACTCTTAAAACAAAATAAGAAAAGAAAAAAAAAAACAACAAAACAAAAACAAGGAAAAAGGAAAGATCATGAAAGCCACGTATACTATCAAGTTACAGTTCAGAGGGAACAAAATTTTCCTCATTTAAATCAGGAGTAACTGCATTTATGTCATTAGATTTGCATTGGTGTAGAATTTCTGTACCTGGAGGAGAGTAGAGCCATTTACACATTTCTGTAGCTGCTGATGACTCAGCCAAGCACAGAATTTACCCACATTTCTATCCATCCACTCTGAGGGACCTTATTGTTTACTGAGTAGCTCTGTTGACAGCAGTGGAACCCAAGGTTTTCAGCACCCAAAATGCCAACTCCAAATGCTGCAGGCAGTGGTACAGAGCAGCTCTTCCTTTTTCTGCACCAGCTGATCATACCAAAGACTTTTCACCCTGAAAACAGGTGACCTTCTCTCCAGCATTCTGACTTCAAACAGAAGTGGGGATTTTTCTATTTTTCACATTGCACCAAGCTCCTCACTTGAATATCTAGAGAGTTCTTACCCACTGCAAATGCTTATTTCCAAGACATTCCCCCATGCCCACCACCAAAAAAATTAATTTCCCTGCTACTTTCTGTGTTTGCAATCTAGTTCCCCCAGCCAAATTCTGCTCTCAGTGCTATAATGTGTTATCTGTTGACTGTGCATATCGAGCCAAATACTGAGTTGATTTAAATCTGGTGTGACACACTTGAAATCAGAGGAACTGTACAACTTACCCGGGCTGTGAATCTGGCTTATTATCTCCAGATGAACTGTCTCAGCCTGTCCCTACTGAACTGAGAGCAGATTCTGCTCCATATTTTTTTGCAGCAAAAGCACAACCAATTCTAATTATTTTAGCGTATAACTGTGATTTAGTGATATGAAAATGGGAATCATATTTTTACAGTACAGTTTGCTAATTAAAGAATTGTTTTAATATTTGGTGATTCTTCATGGAAACCTTGATTTAAATTAAAGAAAAAAACCACCAAAACCTGACTCTTTCAATGTTTAGTGGTTATTTCTGCTATTACAGTTCTTTCATCTGCTAGAGAATTTACACCTTAGCCACACAATAATGTAAGAACTGTATTTTCATGATAAACAGAAAAAACAGTAATTAGTATTTTGAAATTACAGAAACAGAAGCAACACCATAAGAAATAGCATATTAGTAGAAGCATCCTTTTTGGTGCTTTTTCTAATGACAATTTCTTTTCTTTTTCTAATGACAATTTACTTCACAATCACATTCCAGCATTGAAGGATATAATATACTGAATACATATTTTATGAAATTTCAAAAGGGATTCAGAAGTATGGCAAGTGATAAAATAGCATGAAATAGAGCCATATTATGAAGGTGTCTTGCAACAAAATTGATGGCTAGAAGTTTAAGATACAATATTTTGTTTTTCTCAAAGAATAATGCATAATTATACTTCTCTCTAAATTTATCTACCGAACAAAACTGTACCCAGAAGTATCATTTCAGGGGTCAGCTTTATCTGTGGTACTGCTCTCAGCATTTCTTGGATAGTGTAATTTAGCCTGTCCCATCAGTTTATCAAATTGGTAGAGAAATTGGTTTTCTTGACATGGAGTTCAAAATAAAATATTTAGGAAGGATACGAAAATATGAAGTATGTTATGAAGCATGAACAGTTATATAATCAATAATGATGAACTAAAGCAATATATTGAATATCCATGGTCATGAGCATTGATCCTATCAAGTGCTGTGTATCTGACAAATTCCATTAGGATTATTTGCATTTTTTAGAAACGTACTTTTGAAAAATGTACTGCGCACCTTGATTGACATCATTGACTGTAATTATGAATAATGAGAAATGGATTTGAAAGATACCTATACACTACTCTGATTTTGTTGCAGCCTTCTTGAGTATTGAGTAAACAAGGAAACAGCATTTCCCAATCCTGTTGGGATTCTTAAGCAAAATCTAGAAATCTACCAGAATCTAGGAAAGAGGGCTCAGGAGTTTTTACATTTCCACATGGCTCTATTAGGTCTGAAATCAATGTACAGCCGCTCTTAGTCTCCACACAGCTTTGGATAGACCCATTCAGAGGAATTTCCAGTGCAGTTGGTAGAAATATTATGGGGACTTTATTAACATTTTTTGTGTGGAAAGAAGAAATTTCAGAATAACAGGAGGTTGGCCTCATTTTAGTTTCATACTCTACCTACACCTCTTTGAGGATCCCTTCTTTTCTGGATTGCCCTGTTCAGGACTTGGGAGGAAGGGGAGATCTGAGATCCTGTCAGGAGCACTAATGGACTGCTTTGACTGAAAAGGACAAGGCTTTCTGCCAAATGAGGATCATTAGGGCACCATTAGATGTTTTTACCAGCTTTTTACAGGACAAAGCCATCAGCACAAATTCAGCATGCTTCTGTAAATCCTAGTAACATCCATGAATTTACTCTAAGTGAGGCCATCTTTTCTGGACAGTATACCAAGTGCTTTGAAAATGAAATAAAGACAGATCATTTAAGTTAAGCTACTGTAGATAAGCTCCAAGTGTGAAGCAGCAAGTAAGGGGGGCAGTGCAAGTTTTGAGTGCACAAGCAAAGAAATAATGAACAGAAATAGCAAATGGCATTATTTTTGTGGCATAACTAAAACCATTACCATGTTTAGTTCCAGTGGTCATATATTTAAAATGAAGTAAGAAATGAGAGAGGTTTCAGAACAAAAACTTTCCCCACAG
>WAAE01037452.1:0-16411 GCA_013400495.1 Nicator chloris | reverse complement strand
GTAAAGGTCACTGATAACATTTAGGGGAAGAGGCCATGGGAAGAGACTTCTAAGGAAAAAATAATTTTTAAGGAATCCCCAAGAAGTGTCTCAATATTCACTTTCACAAAACAAGAGCAAATGTAGTAACACAGTGAGGTTTTGTCATTCCATCTCCATCAGCACGATATTCTCTGTGGGAAAGAAAGGAGAGAAACAGGACAGGGGCCCTAGAGGGAGAAGAAGAAGGAAGCAGCCTCAGTGACTTATGACACAAGATTTCTCTCCTAACAAGAGTAATCTCCATTTACTCTACCAGGATGGAGCTTCTGTATGGAACACTTCATCTACAGCAGGGGATTATTGATTCACCATCCATCAGAGACAAAGTTCATTTTTTTTTTTTTTTTAAGCCAAATAGCTTTGAAGATAGAAGTCTGCTGGATACATGAAATAAGATTGCTTCTTATTTAGTGGCTTATTCCCAGGTACAGAAATAACATCCCAAATTTAAAAGTAATTCACCCTCATCCTCATCCCACCATAACTACGTATCTGTCTTAACAGTATGACCATCATTGACCACAAGTCAGATTGCCTCAGGTCAGGTGAATTTGCTGCAATGATCCTATGATATAAAAATCATTTAATTTGAAGGGAAGAGAAAGCCCCGTAAGATACATGTGAAAGACAAACTACTCAGCCTTTCCTTTTAACTCCAATAATTATAGAAAAAGTGACTCACTCTCAAAACAGCCCTGGTTTTCTAAATGAAGAAGGGATTCTCACCATGGCCTCAGAATGCTGATCAACAAAGCCAAGAAAGGCTTTCAAACAGCCAAATGAGGAAATGCAGCTTTTTTATTCATCCCAGTGAAAAGCAATCCCGATGGTCTTTCCAGTATACGCAGATTTTGATTATAAAAATATTCTGCTGGGATGTTTACCTATTTTTTTTAATACATGATTAACAATCAACTAGTCTCCAAGCCTGGATCATCTCTCCAAAGCTGTAGCTAAGGATTCCTATTAGGAAAACTACACCCAGCCAGTGCATAAGGGAACATATTAACAGACACAAAATTGAAAATGCACCCACACCAATTTTCAGTTTGAATTCACCATAGTGTTGCTTTTACCCCAGCAGCTCTGATTAAGTTGCTCAAGGTTCTAGTTATTAAAAGGTCACTCTGTGGCATTTTTTTCCCTTATTTTTTAATGTCAGAGAAATCCCCAGGGCTTTTGCGAGTTGCTCTGCAAATGCCATAACACAGAATGGAAGCGTTTTGGGTTGGGGTAGGCATCTGTGAGAAACCAAACCCTCTTGGTCCCCAAGGTGACAGTGAAGATGAATTCACTGTACAGACTCGTGCAGACAGACAGACAGAGTTACCGAGGACTATGACAGTCTGCTCTTAGTGGCCTCACACAAAATCTGCAGAATGAACAATGCATTTCCTTCTACCTCTTTGTAGCGTACACTAACCACCTAGTGTTTCACCAAGTTGAAAGAGATGGGTGGGAGAGCTGGAAAGCACAAGGGCTGAAAGAACACAATTAGACCATAATCATTCAGAAAGAGTAAATTGGAAGACATGCAGTTCAGCACAATAAACTAATCACTTCCAGACTGAAAAGTCTCACAAATTAAAACAACTATACTGCTATATGGAAACACTGCACATCAGGAAGACTGTAATCACCCTCTGAAGAAATTACAGAAGGAGATTACAGCAAGAAAAGATGAATTAGAAGGTAAAGGCAGCAAGTTTAAAGACTAAAATCACTACTTTTTGCAGAATGAAGAAAACTACTGTACCTTCATCTTTAGATATAATAACTGTTAGAAGAGGTGATTATTCAAAAATACAGAATCTATGAAACTAGACATCACAGCTGGCACGTGTCTAATCCACCCCAGTTTACACTCACTATTTCTTCCTATCTCCTCCCACTAAGGGCAAGAAAAAAATCCATATACAACAAAAAGAAAGCGTTAAGGTACAAAACATTTTAGACCAAAGTTAGGCAACATAGGAACTATATCCAAGTCTGCTTTGTGCTTCACATCATCATGGCCAAATAATACTCGTTTTTCCTTATAACTGCAAACACTGAAATAACCATCCATATCTGTCTCTCCTCCATGTTACACACCTTTCAGCTGATCCTGAGAGCACAACAAGAAATCACTTTAAACTCTGTGCAGAACTCCACAGCCCATACACCAGAAAATGCAGCTGCACTGGCTACCTATGGCACTAACACAATCCCGGTGCAGACTGACCTTTATTTATCTGAAAGGTCTCCTTTCTTCAAAAGGCACTTAAGTCACGCTACCGTAGGTACAATACACGTGATGCTACAGCTGGAGGTCCAGGTATAAAACAGACGAACAATTAACATGGTATTTCTAATTTTCTAGGCGTATTGCAAAGTTGCCATTAGCCAAAAGCACAGAAGAAAAAGATTTTCACAAGGAAATTATTTTTTTGGGCATTTGGTACCACTGCCAAGAAGTCCCCATAACTGGTCAATTTTTACACCAGGAGTATATAACTAAAAATTAATAAATATATCTTTGCTGAATGGAGCGCCCTCATCTCAGATAGCCAACCACCTTTACTCATTTACCTTAAGGTGTTTTTTATGTTGTTCAAGTTTTTAATGACCATGTTTATTCCAGTAGGGTTCTGATTTGAAATATCTTTAGGTCTACCTATAAAAAGTAACACGCCTGTCAATAACAGGTTCTGCAGAAGTCATGCCATTATACCCAATCTAACAACTCAGAAGTGCAGAGGACCACCACATGAGTCAATGAACTCAACAGGTAATGCAGTCTAATAGTAAAATGATCAAGTAGTTGCTGCTATTTTCTAATTAACAACTGAAATAGATACAAACAAAATTCCATGTGGCTTTGGCTTTGCAGGCCTTTGCATCAGGTGAAACACTTCAAGATAAGAAAGGAAAGCAAGAATGCTTGCTTCTCTCCCACCCACCTCTGTACTGCATCCAAACAGAGACCTGTTTGGCCCTACCAAGGACCAGGATAGCAATGCCTTCAATTAAATCCCCACAACCCTTCTAGTATTGGAAGATAAGGCAAGAGTACATTTTGGCAAGTTTTTCTATATTTCGGGAAGTATTTCTATATCCTTGGCAAGGATTTCTGTATATAGGTCATGATTGACCTGGAGGCTATGTTGTTTTGGCAGTAGAATAAGGAGGAAGCCCTCAGCTCTTTATTTTCTGTGAGGTTTGAATGCCAATCAATTGGCCTAAAAAGCAAAACATACTGAAGACGCCAGTGAGCCTGGAAGCAGAAGCAGTGGCCAACATGCAACAAGAAGTAGGCAGACATCTTTTCAGCATTAGGAAAAGCACACAGAAACTATCTGATCACAGTGGACAGCCTCTCCCAACTCTGTGCAGCACTGTATTTCTTGAAAATGGAACTAATACTGCCAATGTAGGGGACTTAGAACTCATTCATGCCTGATTGTGATTATACTATAGACAAGTTGCTACCTGCCACTTAGTCCTATATGTCTTTACCCTTCCTGTCTCCACATGGGAGCCAAACAGGATTGCAAAATTTATCATTTCAGCCACTACTGCACTTACAGCATTCTTCTGAAAGCACTACTCAATCAAAAGGAGAAAGTACCTATAAATCCTCTTTTATCTCTGTAATATAAGAGCACAATAATCTGCAAGTTCAATATACTGTGTAAGTTACAAATTAAATCAACTGCTAGCATTCTGAAGAGTTCTCATTTTTAAAGACTCATGCTTCAGCACAGAAATGAAACACCTCATTCTAAAAGCTTACAAGGAATATAAAAACTCCTCTGGTCTAACAGAACTACTCTGCTTTATAAGGATCAGACATTTTGAATGGATTTTTGCATTAATAATAATAGTAAAATGCATCTAGACTAATATTATGAAAAACAAAACCAAGTTTCTTTCAGTAAGAATTTGATATCAGATGTGTTATAGCTACATAGTAAGTGTTTCATGCAACAGGAAACTATAAACACTATTGATAATAACACAGCTATTCCTTGAATTTATGTGAGTTATGTGATGTTTACCAGCTTATAAGTACAAGACAACAGAGCTTTTGCTTGATTTTAAGAGTATCAACCACATAGCATGTAACTGCTTTGGTTTACAGTTCTACCACCACTGCTGTTAATGACACTGCAGCCTGATCCATCAGCAGCTAATCCTGAGGTTTAAACAAATGATTCCCTATTATCTCTTGGCCTTAGAATGTGCTGCATCAGAGATCTGATGGATTAATGAAACACTGCTCCTGCTAATTGCTGACACAGGAGTATTTAGGGCACTGGGGCAACCACACAAAAAAAAATTAAAAAAAATAAAAGGAGGAAGACAAAGGCTTCCTAGTTTTACTCTGCAATACATTAACCACTCACAGAACGTCCTGTTGTGAAAAATTATTAAACCTATGCTTTATCACTTGATCCCAAACAAAGTCTTTTCCCTATTAAGTGTTCTTTGGTTTAGCAGCTGTACAACCAACAAAGATACTAAGCATTGACACAAAAGTAAGATAGAGAGATGTTTTTACACTGACTTTCTGTAAAACAGTGCCTAATGCAGGAAGAGGCTAAGGAAAATGAGAGAACTCTTAACCATTATAAAACTGTATGCCTGATCCCCAGGAAAAAGCACTGGACCATTTGCAGGAGTGCACTGATCAGCCTTACTTTTACAGACACAAAAATCTAAGATTGGTATTAAAAAACAATTTCACTCAGCAGAAATCACAGCTGTTTTGCTGAACAGTGTGGTTTCATTGGGAATACCTAAGAAGGAAGTGGAGCTGTTTTGTTAAGTCCGTAAATACAGAGACACCTCAACTACTGATGATCAGCATACTAAGCTCTCACCAAGTTAACAAAATAAATAAAATGTGATAGAAATATGGGAAATATGCACATTATAGGGCAGTATACAATAGATTTTCTTTCTGCTTAATGAAAAAAGATCAGTCATTTTCTGTGATCACCAAACACTGATTTGCATGTTCACCTGCTGTATCACAAATGACAGAAACAAACACAGAAACAAGTGCAAAAACCCTTACAACATGGTGAACATAAAAGATGGCCTGCCTCCCTTGGACAAAGGCAAAGCATTAAACTAAATTACTATTCAGCAACAGTGAGAAAACATGCTTTAAAAACCTCCCTTCTTTTGCCTGCACAACAAGGAGATAGGATCTTGTGAGAACAAGGCAACAGAGATGAAACGTAAATAGAGCTGACCAGAAAAAAAAAAAAAAAGAGAAAAATGTAACATTTATGTCTTGCTTCTAAGTTAAGACAAATAACCAGCAATTAATGAAATAAATCAAATAATTCCTCATGATTTTGTGCAATGAATTCAACATACAGACATCCACTCCTAGATTTCAACGAAGAAAAGCTAACATAACACTAAGTTTCCAGCATCCTATGCAGTTCAGGACTTTCAAAAGTCAGAAACCTCTTGAACTGCCAACATCTGCAGGTCCAATGATGCAGTGTCAGTGAGAGGCAGCATTCCCAAAGAAACTAAGGGCACGTGCAGCCTGTGCTACACCACCCCAGCCTCCCACAGAGATGACCTGGATTTTTAACCTCACTGCAAGACTGCTTTTTGCACATTCAAAGTGAAGTAACCACAAATACCACAGCATTTAATGCCTGGGTATCCCACAACCATTATCAGTGCCTTTACTGTGGTTTGCTACCCTCATCAGAAGTGGAGGAAATTATTCCCCAGCACTAGCATTAACTGCCCATAAAACTCATTCCTATGAGCCTAAGAACTTTAATTCAGCAACAGAAATCCTGAGAGAGCATTTCCATCTTATCTCAAAAAGCATCTAATCTGAGCGTTACAACTACAGAAAAAGTGATATTATAGAGATCTGCACCCTTTTACTGATATTATATAGTTAATGGAACTTTTTGTCAGTGTTTTGAAGAATGTAGTTCAAAGTGAAACAGGCATAAAAAGTATTTTTTAACTCAACTCCTTCACAGTTCAAAAACAGGAAGATGAATAACGCAACACACAAAGAACTGTGCTGGAATTCAGTTTTGTCTTACCACACACGCCTCTACTAAAATATCAATCACATGATCTTACACCTTATTTTCCCCTTTTTTTTACTGTTTGCCAAATATGACACTCCATCTGTCTTCAAAATCAGTATGAAATACCATTAAAATTATCTATTGCGATATCTGACATTATCTGAAGATTAAAAAACATATTAAGACGCTTTTCTCTAAGAAAAGAGCCAAAGCAGAATGACTTGCTGCTCTACGTTTTTGAATACACACTACAACAGGATGAAAAAGAATTCTGAAAGCCTGAAGTTAGACTAGTATGCTTATAATGATAGTCATGAAAAATTTAATAGTTAGAGGTGGCTAATGTAGTAGAAGCAACCTCCAAATATCAAGATTCCCAGCAATATTTTATTATGTAGTCTTTTACCAGAGGTGAATAACATCTGAGTCCCACAACTTCTTGTTGTTACTTTCAAGCACAAGCAAGTTAGGAAATGAAAAAGGACTATTGGAAAATGGAAGATTATTGAAGGTAAGAGTCAAAACAATGAACTAGTACATTGAATTTACACAGAAAAATGGGTTTGAATTTAAAAGGTATCTCTGTCCTTTATTTTAATCACCTGAAATTATTCCCCTGGTGCTCTGGTATCAAAAGACTATCTAGAAAACAGCTAGTAGACTTCAGCATATGCTGCAGTTCAAACCAACATTGTGTTACAGGAACTGCTGCACTCCAGCAGCTTTTTCATCCCAGTAGCAGAAATCAGGATGAACACAGACATTTTGTTAAGCGCAAGCAAAATGCATTTTCCTTCAGAGAGTAAGACAATTTGGCATTCTCAAACATGCATTACAGTGTTTGGTTTCCAGTTCCCTTGGCTGCAGCTATGTCAACCATGGCAGAGATATCTGACACCAAGCCTTGGCTTTAATGACTACCTGCAGTGTTCCTGCAGTGGAAGCATGAGAGCCAGCAGGTGCTGGAACATCTGAGTGAGGCTGTCGTTACCCAAATGCAGTGTGGAACTGGAGAAAGACAACCCACGCAGACAAGTTACTAAGCAACTCAGAGACACCAACCACTGCTCTCAGCATGTGATTCCAGCAGATCACCTGCAAGCCAGCAACCAGAACCATTCCCAGGTTTAACCATGCATTACGTGCCTGGCCAGACTCTAGCATACAAAACTGAAAGATTGGAAATGCCGCTGTACAAGCTTCAGAAGCTGTTTCATTGTATTATGATGTTCTTTACCACATCTATGACATGTAGAATCTTGAAGTAACGGGATTTTCATCTGTGTACCATATTGAACTTTTAACAGATGCCTATCTTCAATATATGAAAAGCCAGGAACAAAAGCTTGTTGAAGTTATTTTAGATATATCAAAGACATCAGCAGATAACCTCACCTCATGTAAGTTTCTGCAATTTAAAAAATTGCAGAAACTTCACCAATATTCTAATTCACTTTCTAGCCTATGTCCAGTGGCTACCAATTACCTAAATAAATGCTTACAATGAACTGGGACTTTTTTCCCAGACTACTTTTCAACTGATTTTAGCAGCAAGCATTTCCTATGCCTCTCGCTGTGGGAATAGTGGCATAAACAATTACAACAGTGAATGACTAAGTAGGCAGAAGCTGATAGATGGCAATAAAGCTTACAGTCCTATAAAAATCTTCAGGGGAAAAAAAGACAAGGAAAAAAACCTAGAAAAAGGATGCTCTGCAATGTCATTTGAACCATAAAAAAGGCCTTAAATCAGAAATCTTGTAATAGTTTAATAAGATGGCATATTGTACTGCTTTAAAAACTCATCCCATCTTTTTTTTCATTCAACAGAAAAATTAGAACACTCCTAATGTTTCACTGCATTTTGGCTAATCTTTCCACCTAATAAAGCAATAACAGCAATTTTAACTGAAATTATCATCTAAAAAGTAGCAGATTTGTCATTTTGCAAAGATCAGATATTCAAGGGGTTTTTTCCAAGACAAAAAAAAAAATCTCTTGTTTGCTATAATTCTGTTTCAGATCACACCACGATAGAGTTACTTTTTCTACTGGGAAACATTTAGTACTTGAAATCCACCTGTGAACTACCAAAAAGATACTATTTCTTCTTATTTTACTACAGCTCCGTCAGAGCAAACACATCACCTACTAATATTCAGACTAATTACTTGTGGTATTATATCTACTCCTAACTAGATTGGTTACATTTTGATTTTAAAAGTTTGCAGCTGGAATACAACCAACCCAGTATTATTCAGCAAAACTGAACCACAAGATATGTAGATGAAACCAGGTTTTTTTTTTTATCCCTCTAGGCCAGTAAAAGCTATTTAATTATTTAAAAATTCAATTTAATTTTTGAGGACATATACAGAGAGTGAATCTTCTGAGACAACAGTAGTGTCTCCTCTGCTTAATTTAGTTCTTTACATTAGTATTGCAGTCCTAATGCTTTCATTATTTGGACTTTAAACTGCTGAATACTTTGTTGACGTAGGTTTATTAATGAATGGGTTTTGTGCACCCAATTAGTGCCTTTAATTATTGGTTCCTTGCTGGATTTTTTCCTTCCTTTTGTAGCTGCCTTTGGTAGGAAGCCTTCAATTACTTTTTTGGTTTCTTCTTGCGCTTTTCTTAAAAGCTAGTGCATTTGCTTCTGTAACAACAACAGAAGTATATTTATGACAGCAGAAAACGTTAACACTGCCACAACTGGCATTTTTACCAAGGTCATTACATTCACTATTGTTCCTCATTCCATTGTTCTTTGTCACCTTTAAGAGTGATGCTCTCACAGCCAGACCCTCATTCACACGCTTTATTTTCACTTGCCTCCTCTCCATGTTATATTGCAGCTCTTGTAAAAATCACGATGTTATACAGACCACAGAGTGACACATCTGTTTATTCCTATCGCCTCTGCTTTGTCCTGTGGCAGCTGATTGCCAAGGGCTCAGTGAGTTACTTGTTAGGGGGAGAGGGATGGAGGTGTGCAGATTGGCAGCACCGAAATTAATTGGAGTCAGCTACTTAGGAAAACACTTTTCTTTTTGTATTATAATCTGGCAGGGCTTTTCAGCGGGGATGCCTAACTCTGAAATTGGTTGATTCTGCAAAACTACACAACGCTGACCCTCACAAAAGGATGCAAAGTGTTCCAGTTCTCCCGCAATTTTTCAAGGCGAGGACGGCTAGTAAGGAACAAGCAGATCAGACTGGGAACGCCTCTAGCTTTCCTGAAAACTGCTGCTAATATAGTACTTTTGTTTCATACACTAGATTAATAGTGTACTTCAGCTGCTAGTCAGGTAGATATTCTGGCATAGTATTTTATTTCAACTCTCTTATCTTGCCTATCTTAAATTCTGAACAACAGCATTCTGGAAATCAGTCTAGTTGACCCTTGTCACTCCTGTCTAATAACAAATTAATTCTGTTCATAACAAAGATGTACAGACCCCAGAGTTTTCAGCTTTCTCACCACTCAGAGTGAAGAGAGAAGCACCCTCACTAAACGTAGCACTCTTAGAAAGAAATGGAATTTGACAGGAATGCAAGCAGCCTTCATAATTATTATTCTTTTATCCTCTACCAGTCTGTTTGGGTAGGTTTTTTAACTACCATGGAAATACATAATCCAGGCTTTGTCATGGAGATCTCCTATGTGTTTTTCAGCCAAGACCACAAAAGCAGCAGCAGACCAACCAGCTAATCATATGCTCCAACTTACAACCTCAGGCAAATGACCTTAAATGCTGCAAAAGATAATCTTCATCAAATCCAAATAAAAGTAATAATTAATTCACTAATGTTAACATTCAGAAGCATAAGAACTGTCCTCAGGACACGGCAGAATGTTAAATCCACTAAAAACAGCCTTGAAAGAAAAAACAGCAATGAAGAGACAAAATATCTTTCTCACAAGCCCTCTCCACTGCACACCACTTAAAAGTCAATTTTAACTTGTATATTTAAGTTTCATCAAAGTTAAAGGAAGAAACATCAGCACTTTGGCTTCTTTCACAATGGAACAAACACGAGCTCTAGGAAATAGCTCAGGCTTTCCTGCCACAAACTCTCATATCACAAATTCCACAAAGCAGGGTCCTCACGTTGCCCTCCTTCCCGCTGCTGTTCCCCTCTGCCTCCCACCAGGTGTGCCAGGGAACCCGCCGGGAGGGTTCCAGGTGGGCAAGCAGGGCACAGCCGAGCGCGGCAGCAACTGCTCCCCGGGCACACACCAACTCAAACCTTGCTCCTTCCCTCAGTCACAAATTTTCACACAACTAGCAGGAACTAATTACTTCTTCCTCTGAGTTTTTTCCAGCTATTAAATGTGGAGAAGGAGGTTCCGATGTTGCAATGAGGGGCTGATAGAGCAAGAAGCAGAGAGCAGTCACATAAACCGCAGCACTTGGGACAATATGCTGCAGATCTGGCAAAGCTAAAGCTTTTGTTTCTGACTCAAGGCTTAGATAAAAAGCATGTACAGCCAAAATAATGCATTCTTGATTATGCTTGGGATTTCCTGACCTTTGTGTTCAGACAGCACACTTTCTGAGAGTAGGATGGAAGATTACCAGCCAGTTTTCACTGCAGTTATATCAGCATTAATCAAGCAGTGTATAATCCCACGCACCTTCACTTGCTTCCAATGCACTTCCCCGGTCAAATTCCAGAGGAAGTTGGCTAAAACTGCCCAGCTGTAATGCTGAGGAACAAGCATGGCCTGATGAACCTGGCAAAGTTACTGTCTGCTTTTGATCATTTACTAGGGCTGAGAAACTCAAACCCAGAAAATTGTGTCAAGTTACACTGTTCTATAAACAAAGATGTAGCTTTACTTGCTTTAGCCTCCATATATTTGAAACGCTAAGAAAAGCATCCAAGGCTGCAGATATGTTATCTGTGTCATAAGGCAGAGGCAGTATTCTTTTCGTACTATGAAAAAAATATATTTTTTTTTTAGTAAACGAGGATGTTAAACAATGATTAACATGCCGCAGGCACGTCTACTAAGATCCCATAGTTTAGATTTTCCAAGACAGATGACTTCAGCAATTTTTGAAGCATGCACAGTATTCAGGAAATAACCATGCAAGAACTGAAATCCTGAAATACCAACAAATTTCAGGAAATAAAGTTGTAATCAGTAGATAAAGCTGGAATGACACAAAAAAAAAAAAAAGACAAGAACAAGAAACCTATTGAACTCTCCTGGGATCCTGAAACAATCACCAGTGAGAGAAGAGCTGCTACAAAGTTCAGTTATAGCAAACTAATGTAAATTAACACCAGTTTATAGATATTACCTTAAAAAAACTGAAGCATGTGCTTGAAAGCAAATTCATCAAATACGAGTTTTGATGTATTTTTTCATGAGGACTTTATAACAACATGTCAGAAAAATCAGAATAATTAATTTTAAAAATTATGTTTGTTAATGTAACTAAAATCTATTCAAAGACATAGAGTAACGACCTGGAAAAACACCACAAAACACTAAGTGTGCAGTGAGAGGTCTTAACAAAAATATTCAACAGGACATTGTTAACAACCTTTCAGAAAGCTGTACCATCCCCAAACTGAGTTTGAAGACGATGGAAGGACTGAGGAAGAAACATTAAGTAATAAAGAGCATTACACAACAGCCTCAGCAACACTCACTAAGTTCACACTAGAATACAATCACTTTGGCAAACAGGTAGAAAAACTCACACTTAGAAGGAAAGAATGAGTATGAAGAACAAGGATCTCTATGCCAGGAAGGATGGACAAAAAATATCAACAATAGTGTTTAAAAAACAAACATACCAACCCAAACAATTAAACAATTGTAAGTTCTTCACAGAACCATGGGGCAAAAGAAACAAAGGTGCACTGCCTGGCCATTAAATGCTGGGGTTCAAGGAGGACCTAACTGTCAAAGTCGCTACAGCCTGGACTAGGAAAGCAGACAGATCAACCAATCCACAAACTCCCGCCCCCATCCCCTTCTGCTATTATCATCTACACATCACGTAAAAATTTCCATAACCCCCAAACCAGATTAGCTTCCTTTAAAAGGAAAGAGAAACAAAAGAAGGAAACTGGCCTTTTAACAGACAATTAATAATATTTTACCCTTTCTTTTTTTGTTGAACAAAACTTTTCAGGATCAAATTATTCTTAGGCCTGGAACACAGGGAACATTCTTGCCTAGTAAAATCAACTTTTCACAACAGCAAACTGTGCTGATTTTCTGAATAAAAAAAAACTTTCACAAGGTCTCCATGACAAAGGATAAAGACTACTGAAGTTTCAGTGAAGCCCTAAATCAGGATGTGGAAATGAGATGTGTGGATACTATTATGCTA
Organism: Nicator chloris; assembly: GCA_013400495.1. Lineage (NCBI taxonomy): Eukaryota > Metazoa > Chordata > Aves > Passeriformes > Pycnonotidae > Nicator > Nicator chloris. The sequence goes on along the minus strand of WAAE01037452.1, from coordinate 3,951 downwards.
CAAAACACAGAAAACTAAAAGCCATAAGAAGGGGCAACCCTTGAGGTTAAAAATATTTATCTGCTGGAACTATGATTAGTAACCTCTGGAATTTTTTATCAACTCTTGCAGCTTCCAACATTGCATAAGCCACTTACTCACCAGTAAGTATGTGGTATGAAGTGTACACAAATTTCTTCTTTGTCAAAACAGTTATATACATCTTTATCGAATCACCAGCAGTTTCAAAGGCAAAGAGGTATAGAAATTCACTGGTTTCGTAGCAAAGGAGTAATGGCTATTTGATTATGGGTATGAGAAAGCAGCATCCACTTCCCAGTTTCTAAGCACTGTTATTATCCATTACATTATTTCAGTAGTGGACCACAGTGGACCTTTTATTTCACAATATTACTTGGGGGTTGTGGTGTGGGAATTTATTCAAGTAATATTAAAATGCTGGGCATAGATAGCCAGAAAGCCAACTAACACCCATGTGTAGGAATCACAAATAAAAGATCACCTTGAAAGGTTCTTTTACAGTCTTTAAGCAAAGTAACTGATAAATGCATACAAAACATTAGTAGAAACAACAGAGCGACACAAGGAAGGCTGGGTTCTCTCAAAGGTGAACATTTATTCCCCAAATCCAGCACTAATATGACCATAAATTGACAACAGCAACAAAAGGAGAGCTATGAACTCATCAAGCTGAGTTCCCTCTTAGCCTGAGTTGACCCTGAGCTCAAAACTTCCCGTTACACAATTGTAACACAGACATGTAAGACTCCTGTGTGAGAGAGCCATTAAGTGCAGACTTTTTATGAAAAAAGCTCCACCACACTGACTCGGTCTGCCTTAAAATCATGTCAACAAAGTTTTCACACAAATCAGTTAATGCTGGTAGATATGGGAATTCTATTATTGTATTTTAGAGAAATAGAGAGTCTCATGGAGCTCAATATTTGCAAGAGCATGCACACTACACTAGCATTTTACATTTCCAGAATAAAGAGCAATTAAGTTGTTTTAATTAATACTCTTCTGTAAATTATTTAACACTGTATCACGTATCTATGTAATTTATCAAAATAGTTATTATATTTGAATTAACTGAGTTCCTGTCAGCACTTTCATTTGATATGATTTGTGTTTGTGCAAGACCAACCCACACCACAGTGACATCTGTACATACAGCTGGAACTTCACCACAGGACTTCAGATTTCCCCTTTCTTCTTTTACAGCTACACTGTGGAGAGGGAGATACTGAACATCAGGGATGTGCAACGATCAGATGGCTGAGTTGCCCAATCTAATATGCGGACAGAGTGCTGTCCTTGTAACAGTTTGATTTCAGAAGCTTGCATTTCTTGAAGAAAATAATCCTCTGCCACGCATGCCCCCTCACGGCAGCTAAAACATGATCTTTTTGCCAACATCTTTTCAATGCCAATAATATTTGATTGTTCATCCCTCTGCAAGTCTGTGCAACTAAACTGCTGGAATTGTGTCTTGCCTATGAGCTCACAGGTTATGATCAGCCACCTGAGCAACTACTCCACTTTCTGGCTGACTTTACAATTCACCCAGCCTCTAATCCACAAGGAATTCATCCCAAACACTTTGCAGCGATACTAGCAAACAGCTACAAAACGCCTTACTGCATGGGTTCCCAAAAGATTCAAGGAGAGTAAGCCTGTCCCATTTCATATTCCTGATTTCAGAAGTCTTGTGCCTCACTTCACAGCTGAGGAAAGAGTGCTTGACCTGGAAAACAGCACTGACTTTCCTTTAAATGGGAAGAGAAGCTTGCAAAAGCTGGCTATGCCCCGAACACACGAGCAGAATTGTAAGTACGCTATTTCTTGGGTAACAGGAGGTGACCAGTCTTTAGGTTCCCAAGAACATCTCAGAGTTTAGCTAATGAAGTCCCTGAAGAGATGCTCCTTTTTAAAAGGCAAGTAAATGTAACAATATCTCAGGCTGAGGTCCGCTGACTTGAACAAAAGTGCCCTTACTTCCACAGCAAGAGGTCACTAAATGGATTCTCTACCAAAGGAAGCCCTGACCAAAAAAAAAAAAAAAAAAGGAAAAAGTAGGAATCAGGTGAGTGACAGAAAGACACCACATAGCTTTCAAAGGCAGTTGGAGAGGGACATCATTTTCCCATTCTCCCACAGGAACTGTGAATTCACCTACCATTTTGACAAAACGCTTACAGCAGAAAGCACACGTCCAGATGGACATTTCAGTTCATTTCATTACCTGAAAGCCTTTTGAGGAAGATTTATGCTTTTCTTTGGAGTGCCCCTTGTTAATATGGCTCATTCTTAGAAATAAACAAAATGTTTTCAACTGCTACATTCTGCTTTGGTTTCAGCCTGCTTGGAAGTTCTGCTCAGCACAGCAGTATCTTCTTATCCTGGCAGCAGACTTCAAGATACTTTCCATTTGTTATTAAATGCCATAGATGACTTTTTGCAGAAAAGTAGCAAAGCAAGACCAGATGAGAGTGGCTGTTCTTTTACTGCAAGGGAATCTCACCAGAGGGGCTCTGGCTCCACTGGAGACTAAAAGCAATATATTAGATGAGAGAGTATTTATCAATTATCTATGGAGACCACTGGCAAACACAGGTATAAATGCAGGCTTTCATGACGTTATCACCTCTAGTCATAATAATTGAGCCTGTTTGTCAGACATGAACTTCAGCTTCTGAAGTCTTGGGATGCTAACTTTTAAGGGATGAGGGGGAGGGAAATGATAACCTAAAGGATTAAAAACATGAAACCAAAGTCAAAAACCTTCTAATGCTGATAATACAATCAAAATACTCAACAACAAAATACAGTATCACTTTTTGGTTTTGCTAAATAACTTAGCAGACTTCAGTGTACAAGCGACAATTTCGGCAGAATAAACCAAGGAATTGTTAGAAGGAACAAAAGCATTAATGAAGCTCTGCAAAATCTGCCATTTTATACAAGACCGATGAAGTCTAAATAGCTATTTGTTTCAGAGGCAATGTACTCATTTTCTAAAGAATTTAAACAACAACAAGACTTCTGATGATAGGTAACTTCTTCATCTAGCAAAAAAATGCATAATTAAATAGAACAGAACTTTAAAGTGTAAACAAACTCAAATTAGAAATAGGCATTCATTTAAATTGTCTAAGTGACAGTAATTTACCACTAAAACCCCTACCCCAGGATTTGTATTCTTTAGCCATCAGACAGACCCCCTGTATCAATACCTTTCCACATACAGGTCCAAAAAACAGCGTGAAATGTAGTGGGAAAGGCTGTGTAGGCAACAGAGAAAATTAAAATCTGCAAATCTATAAATATATTGAATTGTTATTGGGCCTTCTTACACATGAGCCACAGCACAGACTTTAGAGCTTTCAGAGGAAAAATTAGAGAAGCTGAAATTTAAGAGTTCCGTACCAACACAGCAATTAGCATGTGAAGAAATTAGATGAACTGAATAAGCAAGAACCTTTTTAAGGCACAGAAAATTATCGCAAGTTTGTGCGAATTCAACCAGAAGAGTTTCTCACATTACATTTTGATCCCTGTAGTAAAGCTTCTAAACACTAGATATCTCATTAGCGAGTTTAATAGGAAATTTTAAGAGGAGAAGGGAGTATTGGAGGGAAAGCTTTTGTACTTTTTAAAATTGGAATCCTAAATAATGTCGCTTCACTTGGCAGAAAGGAAATCCTAGGATATGTAAATCTAATATTCTTCCCATGCTAATAGCCTTTCTGCTGCCTTCTCCTTTCAAATAAAGCATCTACTCCATATAGTAGCTTTAAACAAACAAAAAAAGAAAAAAGGAAAATAAAAAAAAATCCTGAGGTCAAAATAAAAACTGAAAATCTGATTTATAGGTGGGATGGGGATGTATTCCAAATCATAGATTTTTTAATCAAAAAATCATCATACAGCAAAGGAATTTAACAGCAA
>WAAE01037444.1:0-20495 GCA_013400495.1 Nicator chloris | reverse complement strand
CACAACTGAGCCTTAAATAAGACAGTAGTCATTCAATTGTCATTAGGTAACTCATGAAAGAGAAAAGTCAATGTGGAAGGCCTTTGCTGTAAACTGTTTCTTGATAAAATTTTTTGTTTAAAAATAAGGGTTATTTTATGGAACATTTATTAAAATTGTGGGTTCGCTCCATGACCCCTAAATAATCTCATTGAGATTCTTTATTTTTAAAGAAATTGAATGAGTGTGTAGGGATCACGCTGAGAAACAACACCCAACAAACAATATCCTGGTTGTGCAATGTTATTTGAAATTAGCTTTCCATCATATGGCGTTTCAAGCCAGAATGGTTTTAACTGTCTTCATTCACAAAATACTTATTTGTTATAGTAAAAATCCTAATGTACTAAAAATATAATTTTTTAAATACAGTTCTGAAAAATTAAAGCTGTTTCCTACTGGTGGCTATTTTTTACTTGGTAAAATATGTAGGTATACAATTTTAACACATACGGACAATCATATGCTTTTGAAATTATATTCACTATTCTTGCCAGTTTGCATATGCAGAGGTTTGCAACTTGGTACTGGAGGAAGATGAAAGTGTTTGTAGTCCTTTGGAATTGGACACAGTAGGACTTTTTCCTTCCTGCTGTAGCAATCCATTAAGAGAAGGTTCCAAGAAAAACCTGAAACATTTTTTCCTCCTTTACATTGTTATTTAAAGGAATTATTAGCTTAATAGTAATATGAAAATTGGCAAACACGATGAAGAATTGAAACAATTAAGTGTTTTGCACAGCAAAGAATATTGTTCCCTATGGTCATATATGTTCCATATGTTTTTAGTTCATGTTGCATTTTATCCCACCACAATGCAAAACAGTATGAATGTTACAAACCCCAAATAGGGTCGTTTTTAGCAGAGGGTTTTCCCAGCTGTTTGTTGCATTCTGCTATAGTCAGGCCATTAAAATCATCTGTAGTTTTTGAAGACTTAGAAAGGTTATACAGCCAGGCAAGAAAAATATGCTATGGGAGCAACAGTGAAGATTCACAGCACAAACCCACAAAATGTCATAGCCCTGGGCAGTGTCTGACAAAGAGCTAAGTCCAGAATAGAAGGTTTTATTTTATCTACCCATCATATTTATGGATCTGCATAAATTGTCTTGTGCACACTTCGTACATCGATGCAAATCTTCAGTTATATTTTGAGAATCTGTGTAGGTATTAATTATGGGGATTTTCTTTTAATTTGTCTTCCAAGACTCTGGGACTGGACTTTATGTTTTGAATTTAAGTAACATAAAATACTGTAGTTATTTGATATTGAAACTGAATAAGAAAAAGGAGTACTGAAATGGAAAATTTGCCTATTATGTAAAGTCACACTTTACTTTCATAATTTAAATAGAATTCTATTTGTATATTCTTGTAGTTATACTAAGAAATTTGGTAAAGGAAAGTCAAGCTAAAACTGTTAAGTGTGCAAGGGATAATCATCTTGTAATAGAGAGGAGTTTTTCAATTGGGAGTGGAAGAAAACTCAGTTGTGATTTTGATAGACTTTAAGTACAATTTCCTTTTAGCATTTCTGTGCTTAGTGCCTAGGTTTATCATAGACATTGCATCTCAGAGACTGATCATTCAATGCAAAGTTTGCATTTCACCCTCCCAGTGGAATTGACCTTCACTAACTGTTTGTATTGCACTTGCACGGTTCATATCATACTGTCAGCAGAATCCTTTCACTGAAATACAAAACTTAATTTGATTGAGGTCAGCTATAATCTTATATACTCATTTTCCTCTATTTGCCATGTACTATCCAGGGTAAATCAATATTAATTGCAAATAAAACATTCAGAATCCAACTATATAACACATATGTTTATATGTAAGATATTAAAATTCTCAAAAATTGCTTTAGTTTCAAGATCTGGTAGGGTTTTTCCACCATAACCACAACTTCAAAATTGTTTTTCTTAAATATCAGTAATGTTTCACATTCAAGTCTTTGCATACCCAAACTCTATTAAGAACTTGGTTTGCTTATTTAGGGCTTAATCCAAATTGCATTGTGGTACCATAATTCCTTGACAGCAGAGTTGATTGAGGAATTTGTAGCTAAATTAGACAAATGGTATTTTTGAGTACTTTTTCCGCGTGGAAAGTATATTTTCAGAAAATGTGGAAGATGTAAAACCAGTTATCATCTGATAACTCAAATTGTTTAGCAATATTTGCAGCTTAAGTCAGTTCAGCATCCTTAGCCAATGAGATCAAGATTCAAATTACACTCTAAAGACCAGCCATGTGCACATTGAGGTGGCTAAATGAAAGCAAACAAACAAAAAAAAAACCCAAGCCAAACCCAGGCTAAATTATTTTTACATATGTGTTGCTGTAAATGAAATCTTTGTAGGTAAGTTGTAGGTATATGGGGAGGCTGAGATGGCTGGTGTACCACACTTTCAGTTTTTGGTGTATGACATAGTTGTTTAAGGAACAAAATCACCTGTGAATGTCTGGTTAAGTTGAATAGTGGTGGACAGAATTTGACATTGTAATAGATGTGCTGTGATATAAAAATCAGATCTTAACTGTGATTTTACTGTAGATTTTCCTACAGTGATAGTAAGAAAAGTAAAATCCACATTATCTACAAATACAAAATAGATAGCAAATTGAAGATATACAATAAAGTTGCATGTATTTTTTGCTTCCTTTTGTAAATTTTTAGGAAAAATATTTATCCACAGGGCTTTTGTTTATTTAGTACACTCTGCTGTTGAACTAAAAAGGCATTTTAAAAATACAGACAATTTAATATCCCTAACGTACTTCCTTCAATTAAAAATGTGCCTATATCTTTTAAATTTAAGCTACTTATTTAAGTTACTTATTTAAACTACAGAGGACATAATGCAGCTCTTTTTATCGTATTTGTTTTGTATATGCATTTTTTGCATCAAAAAAGTGAAAGCTCCAGACTGACCTTTCCAGCAGTGGATCTTCACAGTTCTCCCTCTACTTTTTGCATTTAATTTTCATTCCAGATGCTGCTTCAGTGACTTCCTTTTATAATTTTCCTAGAAATTTATTGTGGCTAAAAGCTGATATTCAATTAGCTTTAAAACTATTATTCTCATGGGCATAGTTGAGTATATAATTAGCTATTTTTTTCTGATAAAGTAACTTCTGCTATTATTATGTGGTATTAAAACACTGCTCGAAATTACAGGAATATTGGATTTTAGGCTGCTGAGCATATCTGATGATTTAACTACAAATCTGTTCTACAGAGTTGTATTTTTATTTCTCCTATGGGAAAAACTCCACGGTATGTATTGAGTTGTAGATGATAAGCAATTTAGCCTTGTACCTCGATCTCTGCTAGAAGCTGACCAGTGTGCAATGATGATTCCTGGTTTTTTTCTAAGTAATTACAGTATATGATGTACAGTGCTTTATGTTGCTTTCAGAGGACATGGAATGCAGCAGAATAATTCACCTTATGTGAATGCAAAGGATGTGTGAAATCTCATAGGACTGTTGGAGCATGGATATATGAGTCTACAACCTTGAAAACTAAATTTGCTTCCTCTGTCAGTGCTCAAAGTTTAGGAAGCCACAAATCTACTAAATCACATGCTCTTTGTTTCCATGGCTCCCAATAGTTCTTCTTTATTTTGTTTCTTTTCTGTTTTCTTTTACCCATGTATTGCTGACTTCGGAATTTTAGGGAGAAAAGTAGTAATACCTGAAAAATGCTGTGATTTTTCATCGTTAACTTTTTTACTCTAATGAATTATTTCATCTTGAAGAATAAAAACTTAGAATACTCTACAATCAACACTGAAGTACAGCTTCTATGTATTGCTATTCATCTGAATTTTTAATTGTTTGTCTCAGTTCCTCAGGTGATGAATGAAAACATAACTTTGGGTTTGTTTTCTTGGGCTGGAGTACTTTTTGATACAAAATCTCAGTATCAAAATGAAATTTGGAATTTACCATTTCCTTTGCAGTTCACCTTCTCTTATGACATTTGTGTGTTACCTTTTGATTTTCAAATATTTGTGGCAAAGCTGAAATTACATTAATCTTTTTATAGTTTATACCTCTTGAGACTCGTTCAAAGTATTTTCCTTTACTAAAAGCATTCCAGGCAGGAAAAAAAAAAAAAAAAAAGGACAATAAAAGAGAATGTTTTCCCTAAGCTGCAGTTAAAGCTGTTTTCATATATATCAATAGGTTAAGGGGAGCCACACTAAAGAGAAAATGCTCCTCTGCCTTTGTGGCTAGTGGCTAAGCAGCTTTTCATGAACAGCAAAACTACTGCTATTTTTGTCTTGAAGAAACTACTTGATTTGGTGCCAAACAACTTTTCTTGCAGTAGGTCTCATAGTTCAAAGGATTTTCACGTCACAAAGCACAGGATGTCCATAGGAAAAGTATGTTTTTGGTAGAACTCCTCAGTATATGCACTACATTATGCTTTTATTCTTATATCTTCGTATTACTATGTAACACCTTAAAAACAGAGTTTCATTAAATTTTCTTTTATTTTGAAAGTTCACCAGAATCAATATAGAATGCAGAATTTTTAAACTGTTAGGTTCCATGCATTTTTAAAATTTAATTTATGAGAAATAACAGTAGCAAATAGATTCATATTCCACATATTCCACACTGCAGACAGAACCTGTGCTTTGCTTCTATCACCCAAATGCAGACACATAAGACTTCTGTATTAAAGATTATGCTACAGAGCTGTACAAAATTTGCTGACTTGAAAGCTGGCATGGAAGGAAGAACAGTAATTAAATCTGTTATCCTCTGGAGAAAGTTAAGAGGTAAAATGTACGTAATCCTTCTATTGTACGTGGAATGGAGAAACATGGGCTTAAAGGAGATTAGGGAGTGAATGATGGGTAAATGGAATAACTAAAAGCAACAAGTGCTATACTATAACTGATAGTTTCTGTGCAAAAATTCTCACACATTTGCGTTTTGAATTTCAACTTGAAATTTTTACTTACAAGAACGTTGGACTTTTAAGCATCTAGGTAAACGAAACTTTTAGAATTACATATTTACACTGCTTCTACGTAGAAAGGATTCTTTTCATATTTCCAATGTTACCGTATTTATATACCTATTACTTCATCATGGTATTGATAGCTTTCTTAGCTTTATGATGAAAATGAATTAAAAATATAGATACTAACATTTAACATTCAATGCTTAATTTCTTCTCTTCTTGGAATGGATGTCCTCCTTATCCTAATTTTTTGGTGCAAGTACAGTAGATGTTATTTTATATTGCAGTCAAAATACTGCTCATCTAAATTTTTCTCCTTGGAGATGATCTCTAATTGCAGATGCAAATGCACCAGAAGTTATATGATTTAATATTTACCTGTATAACATAATTGCATCAAATGTTTTCCTTATTGAATGTCATACAGATATTTTCCATGCTTCAACGAATATTAATTTTCAGTATTACAACTGCTTTGTGTAGCACAAATAGACAAAGAAGTTTTGTCTCTGGGAAAAGAAAAACAAACAAAAAACAACAAACAGAACAAAATAAAACCCAAAGCCCAAACTGCAAGCAGACAACTTCTCCTGTTTTTGATGCCAGACTTTTCTTTTCATCAAGCTTGTTGCTAATATTCAGAAAAGCATGCTTGATTCCAAACTGAAGATTATGAACATCACTCAGCTTAATCTAATTTGCTGCTCTTTTCATGACTGACTCTCTTGGCATTGTATTCCTTATATTATTCGCCCAAAAACTGCATAGTTCATTTATTCAGCTTGATAGTACTTTGGAGTTGATTTCAGTTGTTCATGGGAATGTGTAAAACACATCCTGTTAAACAGGTTTAGGTATTCAAACCTCTAACACACACTTGATTCTGAGTAGTTTGGCTCAGTACACCTGCCTGAATATACACTGAGAAAGCAAAAAAGAAATTTATGTTCTTGTAGTGCACCCAGTATCTCTATTGGAAAGACAGAGAATAAATTATCTAGGTGCACCATTTAGTGTAATGCCAAGTCTGACAATGAACACAAGTAACAGAATAACTGTGACTGTAAAGAATGTTTTTGTAGAAGAGGACAGACAAAGTGTTTTTTCCCTTAAGCAGCTGAGGTTCTTAGAAGGTGGTAACAAAAAGTGGTATTCTAGCATATAGATAGAGTGTAAGATAGAGTGAGAGCATTTGGAAGACATTGAAGAACAATAAAAAGCAGCTTGGTAATGCAACGGTGTTAATAAGGGAGGGAGTCAGAGGCAGGGCTGTAGCAGAGACCAGGCAGAAATAGAAGTAAATCAGCTCTCAGATCTTCCACAAGACAGTGGAGGCAATGAATATTTTCTAACCATAACTTCTTGATTTGTGGTCATTTTGGTGTTATCTAAAACCTGCTCTTTTGAGAACTTTTAGAAAGGTTTGTTATTGTGCAAATAAATAAGCACCACTACAGAAATAGTTGAACATAGGCTTATTTCATGATAAAAAATTAAATGTTAATGAGTATTTTTAACCTTACTTGAAGAACTGGAGGTACAGATTTGTAGGTTTTACTCACTGCAAAACTGAATTCAATGAATTTTAGGGTTACATTGAAAAATAATTCTGAAGGTCTCATTTTATTTGCAGTGGACTTGCTAACTGGCATTTAAGTCGCAGTTGGTCAGACTTGAAGTTTAATAAGTATCCACACATTAATTTTTCAGTTTTCTGATGATACCTAGTTAATTCATGTTAACCTATTGAATAAGAATTTTAAAAGATTTTGAGCTGATTAAGTGTAGAAGATTTTAACTTTAATTTTGAAATGCCATGTATATTTTGATATGGGTGTGGTTTGTCTTTCCTACAATATATTAAGGATATAATGAGATTAGAATCACAAATTTGGAGACAAAAACATGTAAGGGATTAATTTTTTATTCCTGTTGATCCTAGATTTTTTATTTATTTAATTAAGTAAATAATTTTGTACTTTGGTCAGTACATATATCTGCATACAAAAATATATAATTTCATGGGTCTTGATAAACTTAGTAGATTTGAAAAATCAAGATTTCTGGAAAAAAAATGCTGCAAAAATATAATACCATATCAAAGTATTTTAATTGTTGTAAGTCTCCTTGCTATAGGCATCTAGGAATGTAGATGAATCATGTTTTAGTTAGAATCTGAATTCTATTGGGAAACCAAAATCAGATGTTTAACAATTTTTTTGCATAAAAACTTGACATTGTCAATACATAAAGTGTATGTGAACAAACAGATATTTAAAAGAAACAATAGTAGGTAAATAAAACTTTCTATAAAAAATAGAATTCTATATTTTCTGCTGTAGAGTTTGTTTAACTTAAATATTCATGAGCCACAATAGTTTCACAACAAATCAAATATAATTAAATGATGCATTTTCACCACTTACAAAAGGTTTTTTAAAGGTTTATTTGCTCATGCAAATTAAAGTTTTAGAGTAAAAATCCACATGAAACTTGGCACTAACAATTAAAAAAAAATATTGGAAGATTTCTCGCCTCACTGCAGTATTTTGCCATGTTTAAACTGCTCAGCTTGTCTTTTAGAATCTTTAATGAAACTGGGGAGGAGGCTATTTATTTGCATAATAGGACATAATTTGCTGTGGTGAGGTTTTAATTATTTATAGGCTGTCTAAAATATTTAAAATGGCATGACTAAGGAGCATGAAATGCTGGCTAATGCCTTCATTTCAGGTTTCCTGCCGATTCCTTTATGGGTCAAGCATTTTATTTGTATTTAGCATATAAGCAGAGTAGCTTCAGAAACATGAGGAAAACAAATTTGTTCCAGTATGTTTGCAACTTGAGTGATTCAAAACTGGCAGAGGTCATTGGGAGCAATCAAAGGTACAAAACGTGCCAGAGGGGGGCAGCCATATTGATCAGGTGTGTGATACATCTGTATCATTACATGTTTACTGCTCCACCTCTGTATGTAATTTTATACCTTATTTGCCTTTATTTCCTCACTACTTGGATACATTGTATTATGTAATGTATATAAAAATAATTATTTTTTTTTAAATATCAAGTTCTATATTTTGACTATTTGTATGTTTAAAATAATTCGAAATTATTGATGCATTTTGAGGGTTTTCACTCACATAATACAGAAAACTATGTGTCTTTGGTGTCTTCATTATAAAGTGTTGAAAGAAAGGACACAAGGGAGGAACAAGGCAACAACGGACAGAACAAGAGGACACAGTCTCAAGCTGCATCAAGGGAGATATAGGCTGGATATTAGGAAAAAATTTTTCACAGTAAGAGTGATAAAGTACTGGGATGGTCTGCCCAGGGAGGTGGTGGAGTCACCATCCCTGGATGTGTTTAAAAAAAGACTGGATGTGGCACTTGGTGCCATGATCTAGTTGAGGTGTAAGAACATGGTTGGACTCGATGATCTTGAAGGTCGCTTCCAACCTAGAAATTCTGTGAATAGGAGTTCTTGCTCCCAGGGAAGTAAAATGATAGAGTTGATTTTTCTTGTGGCTTGAACATTCATGCAAGTATATAGAGAGGCTATCAGGTGAAATAAAATATATTTTTACAAGTTACCTGGGCCCATTTCTCCATAAGAGATGTACGCAGAGGCACATGAAGCCAGACGATGCAGAAAAAATTAATGGCTCAGAAATCTTCACGAGATCCTTGATGATCCCATCATGTGTCGTAGTAGGCCCTTCCTTCCAGCCTGGTTAGACCCCTCTGGGTGGTAGCTTTTCCCTCAGGCATGGTGATTACCCCCTAGTTTGGTGTTACCTGCGAGCTTTTTGCATGGGTCCTCCTGTTGCCACCTCCAGTTGGGAAGGCGTGAAGCAGACCAGGTGGTGCGAAGGCGCCTGCAAAAGGAGGCCGCTCGTTACTGGCCTCTGAGCACACCCTGAGTCCTGGGTCCCCCTCTGAGTCTCAGTATCCAACCGGTGTCGTCACCACTCGGCTGTCCACACATCTCGACTTGAATGTTGGAACTTGGATACCGGAATTAACTTAATCCTCCATAATTTGTGGGTCGCATTTTAGCCTCCTAAGCTGCCGCTGGTTTTCTCGGGCGGCAGCGAGGCCTGTTGAAGAGAGAAGTTTTTCTCAAAATACTCTGAGAATCTAGTGTAGTGGTTTTCCTCACAGACAAAAGTCCTCAGATCAGACCAGGCAAAACACCCCAACCTCTTCCTCTCAGCTTCCCAGAGTGCTTTTAGAAAAACTTCTCTCTTCAACAAGCCTCGCTTGTTTCTCCCGCCCGAGAAAACCAGCGGCAGCTTAGGAGGCTAAAATGCGACCCACAATAATTCAACATGTAGGGAATCCTGACTACCATGAACACATTAATAATAGCTGTAAAAACCTAAACTCTTTCTTCAGAGAAATACTTAAAAAACTTCTCAGTACTTCCAATATACTTTATATCAATACCAGATAAGAAAGCTGTGATGAAACTCATTTTATGAAACTGCTCAGTGAAAGACATAATCCAAAAATAAAGTTCAAATTTTTGGAATTATCCTAAAAATCATTTAATTAGAGAAAATGTATTATTAGAACATTTATTTTCAAAACAATTGTATTTTTTCCTCCACTCCTCTAGTCTCCAAGCACCTCCCAAATTATCAAGTCTGAAACAAACTGCTAAGATTTCTGTCTTTATCTTGGAAACCTTGTAGTGTGGCTTCCTAAATATTATATTTCATCTTTTCGTGTTTCACCTGGAAGCTATTTTTTGCTCATTCTGATTGCTTTTGCCAGTTCCGTAATGACTTAAATATTAGATCAATGCAATATTCAGTAATTAAATATTTCACTTGTTAACTTCAAGTAGAAATATTAAAACATTTTTTTCACCTACTACACAGGCCTGTCCAGTAATCAGCTGCCATAATCAAGCTATTTTCTCTTATTTTATTTATCAAAACAGAATCAGAAAAATATCCTTGATGTGTCAGTTAGCATTAATTTTATCTGATGCTTTTTAAAGGTTCAGTTAAAGTTGATACATATTTAACAAATGCCACAGCATTTGTTAAATTTTTGTAAGAGCTTCTGGGCTTCTTTGAATTACTGTCTTGTCTTCAAAATTCAAGTTGTTTTATAGCTTAAGGTAGCTAAACTTTCAGTATCAGATTGCTCCAGGTTTCTGTCCTATCCTCTTGAAAAACATCAGGTTATGTTCCTGCCTTTTGTTTTTATACCCTTTGCCTCTTAAAAGTAACTCTAGTGTCCAAGTAACTTCCTCAGTGTCCATTTTCACCATTCCTGAGAGAATGTCACCTGCTGGAGGAAGATTAATTACTTCTGTAATTTCAAGAAAAATTTGTTCTCTCTTCAGCCAGAAATTCTTAGGTTGCTGAGAGAAGTTGTGGATGCCCCATCCCTGGAAATGTTCAGGTTGGATGGGGCTTTAAGCATCTTGATCTAGAGAAAGATATCCCTGCCTATGGCAGGGGGATTGGACTTAATGATCTTGAAAGGTCCCTTCCAACCCAAACCACTCCATTAATCTGATTCTATAGCTCTTCTCTCTGTCAGGTTGCTAAGACAAACGTGAATAATTCCACTAATTTTCATCATAAAGCTATAGAATTACACCTTGATTTTAAGCATTTTAAGGGAATTTTGAGCCTTTCATTCTCTTTTTAATACACTCTTCCTTCAAAGCCAGAGTTTAGAATCACAGTGACCACAGATGTGCACCAGAAGTTAAATTGGGCAGTGTTGATTTCATGGGTTTTTTCCATATAGAGTAATGATTTTTGTCCTGGAAAGGTCTAAAATGACAATAATTTCCATAATCATATTGATATAGAAATAAATTCCTTAGTTACTTAATAGTTTTTTATTGTTAGTTTTTATTATTATTAGTTAGCCAAGAGCAGTTTGTCAATTTTGGCAGATCAGGAATAAAATATTTGAAACAGAAAATTAGCTATTTTACAGCATACAAAAAAGACTATTTGCTGTAGCCAGGCAACTGACCTCAGTTTCCTAACTCCAGATGCTCTCCAGCAGTCAAGAAATGTTTCAGAGTCAATTTCCTTCTTAGCTTAATAGCAGCAATAGTTTTGGCCAATTAGCTACACAAATTTAAGGGAAGAAAATGTACATCAGGCAGTCAAGATTATTGCTATGCATTTTTATTGTCTTTAGGGTCTACGTAGTGATGATACATACCCCAAGTATTGTGAGTGACATTTTTGTCTCTAGTCATAATTAAGAAAGTTGTGATCATCCTGTTAAAAACCCAGAATTTTTGATTTCAACTCTGAAAACCTTTTTCTAATAATTACACCTTTACAATGAATGTGATTATTCGACCAGACTTCTATTAACACTGTTGTTGTGTTTCCTGGCAGAGAAACTTGCATGCTGATTGTCTCTCTCCTTAGTATGTTCTGTGGCTTAGAAACCAACCATTTTTTCACTCTATAGAAACTAGAATATTTTTCAGGCAAATTTGGCATAACTAAAAAAAAACAACAAAAAAATTATAACATATTGGACATTTTTCAAAAAAAAAACTTTTTGGGGAAAGAAAGATACTTTTTATGTAAAAAATTCACACACAATTTCATTCCTATATGTTTATTGAAAATTGCTATTGCTTTGTTTATCTGCAGCCAGCATAAAAAATTTAGACAGTACTGAATAGAATTTGAATTTTTACTTTATTATTGAAGCTGCTCTTCCTCTTAAAAGCTGTTATTGTTTGTTACTTGCCATATGATTTTTCTTTCTTTTGCATTCATTTCCTTAGGACTGTCCCATTTTCTTAGATTTTCATACCCAGTGTACCTTGGAAATTGCCCATATTGGATTATGGAATCTGTAATGTCAATATATAAATTTGTGCCTCTTCTTTCCCCTTTTCTTGATTGTCCAGTGAGGATGTAAACCTATTTATGCCACATCTGGTAGAGAAAAAATAAAGATTCTTTTGAAATTAAAATCTCAGTAAATAACTGGATTTACCTGGGTACTTTTGCAAACAAACGCAAAACCTTGTCATAGTAGTAATTCACTAGGCATTTACAAATTTATTAATCAATAAAACATTTCCAATTTTTTCTTGTTTCTGTAGTTTGTCAACGTGTAAAGTTTATGTGTCATAAAGGATGTTATTCTTGCATTGTGCATTTTTTTTCTACTATTACGCAAAAATATTGAGTAGAATAGACCAGCAGTATTCTTGAATTTTTGCATTGGGAATGGATTGAATAACTTACACCACATAGGAATAATGGAGCTGTGTGCAATTTATTTTGCATTGCAGAAGTTGAAAGTTTTTCTGCATTTTAAAATGAGTATTCTATCCCACTCTGTTGACACAACGATAAAAACTTGGAGAAAAATTGATCAGAATGGATACTTGAAAATATAAAAAATTCAAAATTAATTCCAAAATTAGTTGACCTCACTTGACCAAAGGTCCCCTGTCAAGTTAATGAGAAATGAAGCCAGAATTTCAAATGTGCTATCATGCTATTTGCTTAACATTTAGGAAATCACACACTCGGGATGTTAAATTGATATTCATTAGAATATTCAGTTTGAATGGAGTAAACGTTTGCCTGCCTGGATTATTGTGCTAGCACTTCTCATTTATATTCTTGATTTATTTGATTTCTGTTTGTTCTTTACAGATTTACAGATCTATTATTACAAAGTAAAGTGTCACCATCATTAATACCTGATTAGGTGAATATTAATCAGACCCTTATGGCAGTTAGAGTTATCCTAACTCTTGGAGCAGATGACAAAACCAATATCATGATGACATAAACCAAAACTGTTGCTGTTTGGAAAAGCTTTAAAACAGCAGAACTAGATACCTATAAAGTTATAATTAAAATAAATGTTAGTGGCTTTTGCTGTTTAATGAAATGGAAGACATTATGCAGCTTTTAACTTCATAGATTAATATTCACAGGATTTTAAGTCAGTACATTTTTTTTTTTAGCTACATAATTCAATTCTTATTCTAAAACTTCACTCCCATTTTCATTCTATTACCACTTTGATTGTCCAAACACACTATGTTGCTTTAAATTTGAGTCTTTGCAATTAGCTTCATTGTATTCTTTTTCAATTAAGGTAGCTTCATTTATTGCTTAGGAGAAGCAATTACTTCTCCATAGTAAGTGAAAACATGACATTGAATTCCTTTAAGTTTACAGTTTATTCCAAGAGATAAATTACCAGACTTCCTTAAAAATTAGTGTGAAATAACCCTACATTGCAATGCACTTAGATTTTAATGCAAGCCTCAAAATTCTTGTATTAAAACTGTGTTTGTTATGATCACATTGTAAGGTTGAAAAGCTTTGGCAAACATTGGATTTTCTGTTTTATCTGAGCAAAACCATTAAAAAATCTGTTCTGCCTGAAAGTCCAGAAACAGGGATGAACTACAGCCTGCATTGTTTTGTTTTGATGAATCATAATTTGCAACATGTGAGGGGATTATAGAGGCTTTCTCTGTGCAGAGCTGTTTCTGTCACTTGGTGAGCAAACAACATATAGAAGCAGAAAAACCAAGATGTTATTATTTTCATTCATATCCTTACTGAACATTGCACAGGGGCATAAAAATATCCAAGATTAACTAATTTTGATTGTATTTTGTAAGCACAGTACCTACTGAATTATATATGTATCAAATTGAAGGGCTTTTAATAGTTGTGTCCCTTTACTATCTTCAGTATTAATATCAGTCATATATAATCTGGGAATTATAGCAGTTTTACTAAATTTTAAGTTGTTACATTTATGCAAATTCAAAATAGTTTCTTCTCCTTCAAGGAAGAAAAGCAGATAATAGCTGTCACAGAAGATTCACTATCCTCCACTGATCCCATAGCATAGCATTTGATTAATTACAGAAAATATTTTATTAGAATACAGAGGTAGAAATTCACCAGGGCATCATTTTTCCTCACAAGAAATACATTGTGTTGTCAAGATAACATACTTGTAAAGTTTGCTGCTTTTTGGCTGGGGTAGAGTTAATTTTCTTCGCAGTGGCTAGTATGGAGCTGTGTTTTGGATTTGTGCTGAAAACATTGTTAATAATCCAGAAACATTTTTGTTATTGCTGAGCAACTCTTGTACAGTATCAAGGCCTTTTCTGCTTCTCATCTGACCTCAGCAGAGAGGAGGCTGGAAGTACACAATGACTTGGGAGGAGACACAGCCAGGACAACCGACCCAAGGAATATTCCATACCATAACGTGTCATGCATGGTATATAAAACTGGGAGAAAAAGGAGAAAGACAAGAGAGACTGTTTGGAGGGGTGGCATTTGTCTTCCCCAGTAGCTGTTGTACGTGCTGGAGCCCAGCTTTCTTGGAGATGGCTGAACATCTGCCTGCCTGTAGGAAATGGTGAATTAATTCCTTTTTCTGCTTTGCTTGTGTGCGGCTTTTGCTTTCCCTATTAAACTGCCTTTATCTCAACCCACAAGCATTCTCACTTTTACCCTTCCAGTTCTTTCCCCTGTTGGCGTGTGGTTGCCAATGGGGGTTAAACCACCACAGTCCTTGCACCAGAAAGACTTGTGGTTTAACCCCGGTGGGCAATCACATACCACACAGACTAGAGCTCACTCCCCCTTTCACTCCCGTCCCAGTGTGATGGGCAGGAGAGATGGGAAGGAAAAGAAAATAAAACTTGTTGGTTGAAACAAGAATAATTCAATAATTTAAAAAAATCAATATAATAATTACAATACTAAAACTAACAATAACCATAAAAAAAGGACAGGGAGAGAGGAAACTAAAACCCGAGAAAAACCAGTGAAACTGTGCAATTGCTTAGCACCATTTGACCGATATCCACCGTGTCCCTGAGCTGCAGCCAGCCCCCTTTTCATGTAACTCCTCATGTTTATATACTGAGCATGACATTCTATGGTATGGAATATCCCCTTGTGCAGTTTAGATCAGTTGTCCTGGTTATGCTCCCTCCCAGGTTTTTGTGTGCCTCCTCACTGGCAGAGCATGAGACACTGAAAAATCCTTGATTTAAGGTAAGTACTGCTTAGGAACAACCAAACCCAGTGTGTTACCAACATGATGCTCATACTGAGTCCAAAGCACAACTCTCTAGCAAGATTATTTCCATCCCAGCCAAACCAGGATATAAAGCCAGCTATACCTTTCTCACATTACCAGCACAGTGTCATTATAAGTGTCCAAATGTTGGCAACTATTTTACCATAATTGTCTAAACACCTGTCAAGTAATGTCCTTCCCCTAAGTAATTTCAAACAAGTTTCAGCATAGAGTTCTTTAAAAAATTATTTTCTTTCTATTCTCTACTGATCGTGTTTATTATAAAGGTCTAAAACTTACATGTGATGGTATTAGTATTATCATCTGTTCCCCATGTCCTCAAATTTGTTTATCTCATAGTGCTTTGACTGAGTTTATTTCTTTCTTCAAAGATTATTATATCTCTGCTCTTCTGTGCTTAAAACCCTTACATCAGTAGCCACAGTCCCTCTAAAAATACCAAGTGGTATTCCTTGGTGTCTTCATGTTACAGGCATATTTCCTACAGCAATACTTATCATCTGTAGTATTTTAAACATTGAAATGTTATAACAGCAGTAAGGAATACCACGACAAAAGGATACATAACAGATACTCTTGGCAGAGTTACAGTTGGTAAGCTCTTTTGAAAGAAAGATGGTACCTAAAATAACTGTACTTCCTGAATATATCCTAGAAATTAGATGAAGATAACACTAAGAAAAACACAGTGTTACCAGTGGGAAACATTCAGAAATCATGAGTCCACTCTAAAATTATTTTAATCTTGAAATATAGTGTATTATGTATAGGTATGTGTGTGTATACTATATATGTATATATTTGTATTTGTGTGTCTGAGAGGCAGAGAGTATCTTTAATTTATGGAAATTTTAATTTGCCTTCTGCTGTTGAAAAGAAGAGGTACACTTGAAACATGCTACTAGCAAGTATTTTTAAAAAGCTAATTTTGGTAACGTTATGGCTCCAAGGGTCTAGTCTCAGCAGAAATACCACTGTGTTTACCAATAGTGCTAACATTGCTACATGAATGAGAGATTATCTTCTGAGCTCTGTGAAGACTAGAGTTTATTTGAATGCTCTAGAAAAATCGGTATTGTGTATCATTATTCTAAAGCTGTGAGTGGGGGGAAAGACCGTACCAATTTGTAAACTTATTTCTGTGAGATGAATTCATATACCTCTGCTCCAGTGGCACACTGAAATACTAATTTAATTTTCCTGCAACGGGAAGGTTTTCTACATCTCGGAGAACTTTTTGTTCAGGGCAGTTGGCTTTCGGAATTAGAGAAAGAGGAGAATTCTTTTCAGCCAGAGGCTAAAGAGGTACTCCTGGCTTTAGAGTGTGCATAGTGCATATAGTCATTGACATATCTTGCAGCCGTCTTGTCACGTTCCCGAGCAGCTGGCGTGTTCTCCTCTGCATCAGATAAACCCCTGCAGGCTATTTATAGACAATGTGTAGGATCTTCCTGTTGTTATGTCTTTCACATGCCCTCCTAATTCTGGTAAGCTGCATCATGGGCGTAGACTGCTAATGGTGAACAAATAAAGCAGATGAGTGGGCTGTTCATCCCGTGGGACAGGCATGACACATTTTCCCTGTAGTTTTGTGGGGCTCCTGCCCTTAATTCTTTTCATTGCTGAACCTGGCTCGTCCTTTAATGCAGTAAGTTGTGCTTACTCATTCTTCAGTGTTTTATAGGTGCAGCTGTATGTGCTGTTGTCCACTGGTGAGGTGCATACTGCTAACTTACCCACTTGGGAAACGTGATTCTGCAGCCATAGTGTCAGAGTCTGTTTGAATCTCTCTAATTTACAGGACAATGTACTCTGTGATTTAGGCTTTTTTTTATGACCTCATTAAGAAATACAACAATAGCAAACAATGGCTCAATTCCCTTTGCACAGACTAGTCTCTCCCATGAATTCACTTACCACTTAATTCATGAGGTTTCATAACTTATAACCCATAACTCTTAATTCGTGCACGTGTGAGGAAAAATTAGTTACCTAGCCAAGGGTGAGAGTGCTGATTCATCCTCCTTTGTCACAATGCAGGCACCTCCTCACACTGGGAGGCTGGAAATATTCAGCAGTCCAGCTGCTGCTAGATCTGCTTCTTAAAAAAACTTTTTTGAGTAAGTTGATATTTTAGACCTTTCAGCTTTGCAATTCGGACTGTACCATTTCTGTAAATTAATAGATTTTGAGGAAACTGCCAGCCAACAAATATGCAAAAAATGATGGCTGCGGGTGACAGCAATCTGCAGGTGATAATGGCTGCATTATGGCTTTTTAGCTCTTTCAGGCCACCTGTCCTGCCTACATGGTACTCTCAGTTTGACCTGATGGCACTGCTTCCAGCATATGTCAGCATGAGCTGCGTTAGCCAAAATCTGAGCCGCGGCTGAGTGAACAGCCACTTGGCCGTAGTTCCTTCTAACTGATGTCAGTGAAACAAAGAAATCCGCTGTCTTGAACGCTTAGAAGTTAGGTATCTACTGTCATTTCAGGCACTCTGGAATAGCTAAGAATCCACACATGGGTATGAGAGGTAACACAATTTATGGGGAATTAATTTTCTGTGATTGTCATTGTAAAATGATTTTACAGTAGAGTTGTTTTAGTTATAGTTTCTTCCTCCTAAAAAACGGCTTTTAATTTTTCTTTACCCTTGATCTCACTGTCTAAAACACTTAAATATGAGCTTATCTTTAAGCACACAGTTAAGTACTGCAGAACATTAACATATGTTTCAGAAACACTGATAGATTTTGTTGCTAACAGTAGGAATCACAAAAACACTAGAGGAAGAATTTTGTATGTGATTTTGTTATTACCCAATCCCTCTCCAAATCCCTCCACCTGTTTTTGAGTATGTGAACTTTACTCCTGTGTATTACCTAATGTGCCCTAAACTTATTGCATGTCTGTAGAGCTTGTTATGCTCATATGGTATATATCATAGAACTAAGATATAAAGCTGTTGAATCATCTAGATTTCTGTAAGTATGCTTTAAAACTATGATTCTGTTTTTCATAATTGATAGTTTTATTTCATTGCAAGTAAAAATATTTTGTCAAAATGTTAGTATACTGCATCTTTTCAGTTAGATTGATATGAAGTTTAAAATATTTTTGCTACCAATATGGAATTTGATTTCATTTTAATCTCATAAGATTGCATTAAGTAAAAATATCTCACACATAGATAGAAGACAAGAATAAATAATAAAATAAAAATACCTTTATGATTAGCAGCAAAGTTTTATGCCAAGTGATGGCATAAAAGTACAATTATGATTCACATAATATTTGGAAAGCTTACTAAATGTTAGAACTACTGAAGGAATACAGTTTAATGTAAAAGCAGGAGGTGCATATACATCTGCATCTGTATTTGTAGAAAATAATTGCTGAGATCAATGAAACAGTGAATAAAATATTTGAATTTTTATTCTTTGCAATTTTATAATAATTAGGTCAATAAAAGCTTTATCTATAAAAGTATAAAGAGGTGTGGATGACAATATTATGAGAAAGATCAAATTATCGTCATATGTATAAGGGATTAAGGTACTTTTATCTCACAGCTATTCAATTTGTATAATTCTATAGCTTTTTAAATGTTCTTTGTTCTCAGCATTAGTTTATAATGTTCTTGTACCACAGTTAGGAAATTGTAATTAAGGAAGTTTATTCAGAGTTCACTGACTGCTTTGTCAGAGAATTGTGGGTTCTGTTACAGAGGTTTCTGAGTGCTTAGCTACACAAATCATAAGTAGCTCATAGCACTTGTTTGAAATAAAGCTCCTTACCCCTGGAACTACAGTATGTAAGATGTTAGTGTGATATGGCTAAGAGAAAAGAAAGAAAATGTGTGTTTTAACAGTAATGAGAAGAAAGGGCAGACTTCTATTTTTTATTACTTATTCATTGGAACTTAGTTGAATAGCAGCTTGATTTTTTATTGTATGTCCCTTTATAATTAAACCTCTTGTCATTTGTTAGTGGTGGTAATAAGGATATAGTTAATTTACATGGAGTCCTGAGAAAATAATATTTTGCATTAAAACCTTGTCCTGATTTTGACTGTGAAACTTATAGTTAGTCCTTTCCCAGTCATAATTTTTAAAAATTATTCAAAGAAGAAATGCTAACTATTTTTCATTTGTGGGAAATTTGCTGTCTGAGGCCATATAGACAGACAGATATTTTATACCAGAAATAGATATAGTCTAGGAGCTGGTTTTGAGTAAAGATCTATTTTTTTGAACTACATCCTCTTTTTAAGCAGTGTTACATGCATACAAAACCCAGTCAGTACATCCATATTGATTGGTCTGGATATTCATCCTGTCATGGCATTGGTAGTTCAGTACCAAAGGATCAGCACACACAGGGTGAAGAGTCTCAGGAAATGGGACTCTGAAAGAAATCCATCAAGTAGGCCTTAGGATAGAATACTCAGTGTTTCATCCCCATTTTCAACCCTGAGTGGATCAGTGTCCTTAATTACTGTTACTGATCTGAAAAATCAGAATGCTTTTCTTACTCAAGGCCATGTTTTGGTCCATTTGTGGTTTTATCCACAAAACAGTTTTGACAATAATGCTAGAATTTATAAAACCAGAGTGTTGAAAGACCACTGACAGCAATAAAATACAGTATGAGAAACAACAAAAAGGCATTATTATAATTAATGAGCTGAGGTAAGAAAATTTGGGTTTCTGCTTTTTCTGCTGTAGGATTTCACATTTCTAGGCCATTTATCTCTGGAGAATACCACAGCTATGCAAGAGAGAGAGCTGTCTCCATTCCAAAAGTCAGAAGTTGTTTTCCTTTAGACCTTGGAGGAGACCACTTCCCCTACAAACTTTTGAAAATTTATTTTCTCTGGTTAATAATTGATAATTTTTAGTAACAATCATACTGCTCCTTTTAATGATTAATTTGAAGAAAATCAGTATTTATTGATGATCACCATTTCCTCTCTTTAAATATTGTAAGAAATAATTGGAGTTACTGACAACTGTGATTATACGATTCACAGAGATTTCTAAAGACGTTCTTTCCTTATGTGTGCAATATTGTACAGCTGAGTAACATGAAGCTTCGTTAATTTTAGCATAATCTGAAACAGTTTTTGCCAAGGTTTACCAGTGCTTGTTCTGACAGTTAAAATGTGCTGCCTGCTTATCAAAGACGCCTTCAGAAATATTACTATCCTCTATATAAACAGCTTTATTAAAATAATTTTTTTTTTGCCAGGCTGAGCAATTGCTAGAAATAAATTTATGAATACCCTTATTTCATGCTCCCCTCTGCATGTGCATTACAGTAGTTTTTAAATACAATCCCTCTTTTTTTCTTTTTTTTT
>WAAE01037437.1:0-12935 GCA_013400495.1 Nicator chloris | reverse complement strand
TGATCAAAAAGCAGTTAAAAATTTTTAATTACTTTCTTTAGCAAGGTATTAAAATAAAAAAGTTGGTTGGTAATAAGTTAGAGACCCAGTATAAGAAAACATAGAGAAGTTCAGCATAGAGATTTTGACAGCCTAAAACTAATAAAAATGTATATGAAAGGTGGAGCTATGAGGATGTTACTTTGAGGAAAATGTTTTAAGTATTTATCTTACCTCAAAATAAACACATGTAGAAGGTTTGTCTTTTGGGAAGTAAATTTTGGTCGTTCGCTCTCTGGCTTTTTTTAGTAATTTTAGTGTCCTAGAATAAAATGCACGACTAAGTACAGATCATACATAATCAATGTTGTATGAAATATTTTGGGAGGAGAGGGCTGATTCAATGTTTAGAATCAAATAATTCAGTTTGATATATACAGACGTGTGGAATGTGCCTCCTTGGTAATTAGAGAGTTGGGTGTGCCACTCCTTGGTCTGGAATGTTTTTGGGCTGTAGATCTGTGCAGTGGTAATTACTACGTATATTTTGCTTGTGTGTCCACTCTTTACTTCAGTAATTTTATTAAAATTGGTCTTGAAAATACAGGGTAAATAAAGTAAGGTAGTTAACGATGCATAGATAAATGACAAAAAGGAAACAAGATGTACATGCTTATTTATTTTTAAGAGATCATTCTCACTTAACAATTTCTTGATTGATAATGTGTTTTAGAAGTTGTCATTATGTAAGACATTTTTACATGCATTGTTCAGAATGCAAATGTTGTACATTCATGGGGTTTTTTTGTTATTGGAGTATTTACCAAGATAATTATGAACTGTTAGTAGTGGTTTTAAAGTGTAATATCCCTTCTCTGTTAGTACTGAGTGGTTTTGTACAGTTTCTCATTACTTTGAATTAACCGTTACCAGAGATTGTAACCTAAAAGGGATAATTTTGAAGAAAGATACAGTCATAATTACAACAGAAAGTGTTCATTTGTACTTTTACTATTTCTTGAAGTAAATACAACCCAACTACTGATTCTAGGTATTTATTTGACACATGCTTTATAAGTTGGAAGGCTTTTGTCTTTCTTAAAGCGTCTCATAAATTAGCAATATATTAGGAAGGCTTTAATTTGTGGAACTCATCGCATATTCTGGAAAAAAATATTTTCTTGGTAGGAGAACCTGGAGGCAGGAGATCATTCTGTAACCTTGTATGTATCCAGAGGCTCATATAGAATCTTAAATAGCACAGATTAGCAACGTAAAGGTCTAGCCACACAAAAAAAAGGAAGAAAAAGCTATCATCAAGCACTGAGTAACTTAATCTAAAAAATAATGCTCTTTTACATCTGCAGGAAAAAAGATTACAATGTTCCTAGATATATACAGTCTCCGCATTCACAGCTTGGGTTTCTGAAATCTGTTTTACAGGTTAAAAACTGTTATAGAAGAACTGATGCAGACACAGCAAACCCTTTTAGGCAAAGAGAAACTTGTTTTGGAACTAGAGAAAAAAATAGAAGAGTCGTCTAAGACATGTGAAAAGAAATCTGAGTAAGTTGAAATTAAATTTCAAAATACAATGATTTGAGGGGGGAAAATGTCTATAATGTAATTCCTAAAACTTAAGTAAGAAATAACCTTCACTAATCTTGTTCTGCTTTTGTGTTTAGCAATTACTGTAAAAAACAATGTTAAGTTAGTTTCTCATCTCTAAAATAACCCTTGCCCGCTGCAGACCCCAACTTACTGAAGAACTGAGCAGCTCTGTAAGTTTAATATAATTGTTGTAGTTTGGCGTGGCTCAAGAGCTGGACCTTTCATTAGTTCAATTCAGCTTGATCAAAGAAGATGAGTGAGTTCAGTTGCCTCTCTGTTTACAGAATTCCTTGTGTTGGTTTAATTCTGTGAAAGGCTTTCGGAGTCATGTGCAAAACTCTTTCTTATGCAGTAATATGTTTGCAACTTGTCAGGTTAAGTTCATTTTTCTTTGCATTTCCTTTACAAAACTGTAAGTGTAAATAATGTAAATCTCATACCCCGTAGTACTGCATAGTAAATACAAAGGTTAGTCAGTGTTTTAGTGCACTATAAATAAAACATTATTATAAAGAATCATTCTTGGGCAACATCTTTAGGTTTTTTTCTACCTTTGGGTAGAAAAATATTCACATACTTTTCTAAACTGATGTCAATACAACAGATAAAGAAACTTTTGTCTGTAGTGATATTTTTCTGATTCTTGTTGCAATCAATCTTAATCTTACTAATTTGGTCATAAATATTCATTTACAGACCGGTAGTGAGTTGGAATGCAAATCTTTCAGATAGTCCTTCATTCACTGAAGAAGTCTTGATGCTCTTTGCTGACAGAACCTTGTCACATGAAACATTGTATAGTATTTAATTCACATCTAGAACTTTATTTATGTATGTGATATTAGTGTTATGATTAGATATGTTGTGTCTTTTTTTCAGTGAAGTTCACATGCACTCACAGTGTGTTTTCCAGTTTTGGTTCTTAACCTGTCTTCTTTGCTGTATGCTACTTAAAGGATAAACTGTATTTGAACTAGTTGAGTTTGATGGGGTATTGTTTTGTTACCAGTTATCACTCCCTGAAAATAGTTTAGACCATGGCTGTATGTCTTACTCTGTGAAGGCTTCTCTGACTGATCCTTTACCAAGTGTTTGTGATGTTGAGGAGATGATTTGAGTTCAAATTGCAGCAATACCTGTTTGTCTTATTAAAAGGCAGGAAATCTGGCTTAGATATCCAAGTGAAGGCTTCCCTGAAATCATCCTTGTTCTGATTTGTCATTGATCATGCCTACCTCTAACAAACTCCCTTTTCACCTTTTAGCTGCAGTACAGAGTGATCAGGATGTTTCAGCATATAGTTACTGTCCCCAGAATATCTTGTGCAACTGTTGCATTGGGTTTAATTGTGTCTGTGTAAGGTCGTACATCACGCCAATGTCTTGGTTCTTTTATCCTGGCACTAATATCCCTTTCCACCTTCAAATGACGATATTACCTTCAACACAGAAAGTGTTTTAATTGTATTTTATTTATATGTATATGTCAAGCATACCTTTTCCTCTCCAACATGATAGCATATTGAATATTTGTGTTTTGATATAGTTCACCCTTTTACTACTTTCTCATATGTTGCCCTGATCTGCAGGGATCCTTCACACAAGATCTCACTCTGAAGTTGCTAGTAGCTATTACTAGCAACATGGACTTCAAGATTTGCACTCATGCAAGTCACAGGCAAATAATTTTATAGATTCTAATCCCTCATGCATGACTGGAGTGGCAAGCACTGAAAGTTGGATTTGGGAAACCAAATCAGATTGTAATCCATTTTGCCACAAAAACAAAACCAAAACAAAACAAAACAAAATATTTTTTTCAGAAAAAAATTCAGAAAGAGAATAGCTTGTGAGTGACTTTTCAGTAGGAGAATATGTCTTATTATCACTGTGTCCTGATCAGCTGAAAGCGATGCCAGTCCAGCCAGTGTGTATTCACCAAAGCCTTGCTGATGGTTGAAGCCTATTATTTTCACATGGTTATGTCCTTTTCTCTCATAAAGGAGATCAGATGAAAACACATTATCTTCATGATAATTGTCCATTTGTTTCTCTGATGCTTTTAAATATGTGCAAGCTCATGCCAAATCTCAGTTTAAGATTTGAGGATCATGTCTGCTACCTCACACTTACTGTTTTTGAATGAATGATCATTTTGCTGATGGTGTGGAGTTTTGCTCATTAGTGACTTGATATAATGCTCACCTATATGGGTATGATTTGTATCTTTTCCTGCCAAAGAGGATTTTATGACAGGTGGTTCCCCATTACTTTGAAATCCATTTGAATACTCATTTGGCTGAGCATCAGTTTGTGAAGGATCAGTCCCTTGAGCAACTCTTGCCTTTCTTTTTTTCTTCAAGGGTAGGGCTTGCAGGAGGGTTTGTCTTCAAGGGATTATTTTGAAGATACAGAGCAACACAATACTGTGATTTTTCTTCTATTGTCCCCATTCTTCATAGTTCTGGTCCATTTACCTCCTTCACTTGTTCTTGTAGACTGTGAGAACTCTGCATCTCCTGAAAACCACATGTCACTGGGCTCTGGTTGAGTGCTTTTAGAGGTGTCTGTTATACTGTGGGTGATTCTGTCTCTTAAGCAGCTTCTGTCAGTCTTTGGTTTTGGTAGTTCTTTGGAATAACAGAGTTTTCTGGGTACCTGCAGATACTCTATGTGCATGTCCTCCAATATGATTTAATCATGACTGTCTCAAGTATTCATGAGTATGAGTGGTATTCAGAGAGGAACTATAAAAATAAGCAGAAGATGAAAAGTTGCTTTTAGCTCCTCATAAAGATAAATTTATTTATCTTCATAAGACAGTTACAACGCAGTCCAGAAATACTTATGGTGCAGAGGAAAAAATCAGATATCTCGTACGTGATGCCATATGAATTTATACTGGATGTGAGAGGAATTTAATATTGCAAATTATTACTGCAACAACTACACTAATTGGAGTGAATTTCTCATCACTTGAACTTATTATCTAAAATTCATTTATTTCCTAAGGGAGTGAGAACCCAATATTTATAAATTCACTCAAAAGTGGATGAAAAGAGGAGTTTCACCTATATTTATTAAACATGATTTTTGTGATGGAGAGAAGAGAATGAGTGTTTGCTTGCATTATCTTGTTACTTTGAAAATTTTCTAGAATAGCTTCCCTTTGAATAAATGATTATGTTAAGGAATTGTCCTACTTCCCCCCCCCCACAGCTTTTATGAAGCAAATAAACTATTTTGAATCATGTAGATTTTTATTTTTCTTTGCAGTATTGTACTCTTGCTGAGCCAAAAGCAAGCGCTTGAAGAACTTAAGCAAACAGTCCAGCAATTAAGATGCTCGGAGGCAAAATTTGCAGCTCAGAAAGAACTACTGGAACAAAAAGTTCAAGAGAATGATGGGAAAGAGCCACCACCTGTAGTGAATTATGAAGAAGATGCCAGATCAGTGACTTCTATGGTAAGTTTTACATCTGTTTTACTGAATTCCGTAGCCTGCCATTGTGCTTCAGGTCCAGGCTCAGAGTATCAAGATACACACTGAGGTGATTTAAAGTGAATGGACTTCACTTAGGATTTTTGGAGACTTGTTTGGACAAAAAGTTAAGTTGCATGATATTTTTTCTTTTTAAGAGGCAGTAACTCAGTAACTTATAACAATCTGTGTCTAGGGACTTGGATTAGTCTTCTCTATACTTTGATGTTTAGATTTTCATTACAATGTTTTATAAAGAAAAATCTTAACCCTTACACAGATTTAGTAAATTTGACTGAGTAGCTATTGGTAATTTCCTTGGCTGTGTTGAAGAAATAAATTTACAATTGTAGATAGAAAATTAACAACAAAAGCTCTTGGAATTGCTGCATGTGTTACATAATTGAGAAATTAATTTTATGTACTGTAATTACTCTTTTATTAAACAGAAATGAACATTGTTTCATTGCAGCTTATTTTTAAATGTTTATATGCTCTTAATAATTGAAAGGAATATTTTTGGTTCTGATGAGACCTCATATAAATAAGTACCGTACTTCGCTAATATTTTGTATTACTTCCTTTTCTCAGCTGTATGCAGCTATGTGCAGAGTTTGTAGGCCACATAAAAAAGCAAACAAACAGTACCTGTTTACTAAAGGGATAAACAGTAGTGTTTGCCTTTGTGCATTAGTTTTTACATGTAGGAGATAATTTGTGACTTTTTTCTTTGAGGTTTAGCCCGACATTCTTTTTGGCCTGTGGGGCAGCAGCTCTGTGAAATGATAATTAAATGGTTGTTTCTGAGAGGAAAGCTTTTTTCTTCTTCTGTCTATTTGTGGAACTGTTTGATTTCCATTCTACAATTATACTTGGTTTTCAGCATTCTCTTGCTTCCACTGCTTAGTATTTACAAGGCACTATGAGGTGGTTGTCACTTACACTGGTACAAAACATTGTTTTGCAAAGTTTGTATGCTTGTCATGACCTAGCAGGAGTTTAGAAAGAGCAACAAGATGAAGAAAGAGAAAAGAAGAATCAGGATAATGATTGCAGAAGCTTAGGAGGCTTGGAATCTTACTGGGACAGGCAATCTTGTTAGTTATTTAATACCATATCCTGTAGTAATACTAGTGATTAGTGTCTACTAGGGCTAGTTGAGATGAGGAGTCTAGTTGTAAGAACAGTACTTTTCCCCTTCAGCTCGAGATTACTGAAGTCTGCTTTCTGGTGTCTAAACCTTTGTTTCAGTGAGTGGGAGAAAATAATCCTGTGTGCTGAGTGCAGGCCTACACAGGGCCAACAGGACAGAGACACAGCAGCTCCATCACTGCCAGCTCCATGTCAGCTCCAGCATCACCTACAAAGAGTGAGGGCTCGTCACCTCCAGTGCAGTGCCCCAGGACAGATAGCACAGGGTGGCCTGTTCTGTGCTCAAGGCACAGTGGCCTCTGCAGGAGGGCAGGGGAAGGGGGAACATAGAGTCATGGGATGGTTTGGGTTGGAAAAGACTTCCAAGATTGCCTAGTTCCAATCCCTTTCAACACTTTCCACTACAGCAGGATACACCCCTTTACGAAATCTTGCCACTTTAACCTAATGCAAGGTTGCAGAGAAAAGCCATGAGAGCAATTAGAAAGAGGCCTTAATAATGAGAGGCAATCTGGCAAGCTTCTCAGGGAGAAGGTAAAACCAGAACAGGAAGTTGGTGATAAAGGAGACAGAAATGTTTAACACAGTAAGTGATGTTGTGTAAGCTGAAATAGAGGATAATGTGGGGTTTTGTTATTTTTTAAACCAGTAACTAAAATTTACTGTTAAGATAACTTAAGAAAATAAATCAGGGATGCATTGGTATGTCAGGGATAATGTTAACATTCATTTTTAACATGGATTTTTGTACTTTAGGTAACTTGCTCTAGTTTATGTAGTTCCATCTGGCCTATGTTGTCTGAGAGTTGAGTGCCTTCACCTTTTATGAAAATAGTGCTGATCATTCAAGCTACCTTGCAGAGTAGACCTGTCATGAAGTGTAATGTGTTAAGTTTTATCTGAAGAATAAATTGGGCAGAATTACCACTTCCGTTGCTTCTTCAAGGCAAAGCTTGCCAGAAGGGCTAAGCCAGTCTTGGACATGCATACTTATTTTGCGGGTACCAGATGTGGAAGTTCTTGTCTTATTCAGGAGAATGAATGGGACTGAAAACAGAGTTAACTGCGAAAGCAGGCAACTTTATTTCCACAGCTAAGTCAAGTTCAGTATTTAGATGTACAGGATACAGCATTTACATGCAAGCCATTGGTACTGAGGCTGACTTGGGATCAGCACACATAGCCCCAGAAAGAAATTGTCATGATCCACTTCAGCCAGCACTGGATCCTGTACATACTACTGCTGATGCTGTTTTTTCCTTTAGGACCTGCAGGAACTCCTGCACCTCAGTAAAGAATTCTACCAGCTTTTTGACTTGAAAAAAGACAGGAGCAAAACGTGCCTGATGGTGTTGGTATTGGGCTTGCTTTCTGAGAAGGGGCTTGAGGTGATCATTAAATGATTTGATGCCTGTGATGTTGGATAAACCCTTACGCCTGGGCTATTTGCTCAACACTTCTGCAGCACACAGTAGAAGTGCTGAGAGGTAGTGCAGACTCTGGGGCGTTTTTCTCTCACACAGGCTCTTCCCCAGCTGGTTGCTCCAGTGAGCCAGAAGTAGTCAGGCCTGTTGTTTCTGCACACAAAAGGACCACTGCTGTCACCCTGCAGTGGAACAGAGGATTAGGGTGGTGTTGGGTGGTTACTGTCAGTACTGGCGCTGTCTCCTCTCTCACAGCTCAAGCCAGAGCTGTGTTCCTGGCTGAGGAAGACTCTGCTCGGGTGCTGGAATCTCTCCTCTTTTAGCCTAAGACTGTTTCCTGTTATCATATCACTGTCTGGCAGTGTGAAGAGTCAGCCTGCGTCTTTCTTATGAACTTCCTTTAAGTACTTAAGGGCTTCAGTGAGATCTTCCTGGAGATCTTCCTTCCCTTCTCCAGGCTGAGCAACTCCTCTCTCAGCCTGTTGTCATAGGAGGGGTGCTCCAGCCTTGTCATCAATGTAATAGCTTTCCTCTGGGCTTGTTCCATGTCTTTCTTGTGTTGAAGACCCCAGACCTGGGTGCAGTTTTCAAGGTGGGATCTCACAGGGGTGGAGTAGAGGGAGCGAGTCACTTCTGTTGTCCTGCTGCTCATGGTGCTTTGGGTGTAGCCCAGGATGTGGTTGACCCTTTGGGCTGCAAGTACACAGTGTCAGCTCATGTTCAGCTTTTTGTCTATTAGCACTCCTGAGTCCTTCTTTGCAGGGCTGCTCTTAATGTGTTCATCTTCCTCCCAGTCTGCTCATGTCTGCTGTCGCCCTGACCCAGCAGTCTTGACTATATCTCAAGATGAAAAAGCAATATTCTGATGGGTTATTTCCGTAAATAAACCTCCTGGTAATTTTTAAAATGAGATTTTTTTTTTGTAAAAATCCTTATAAAGTATAGGGCTGTAAAATATCAGAAACGAAATGTTCTTGCTGCTGATTGCTCATCCTGGTATTGTTCAAGAGGATGACTGTTTCTTCAGCTATAAATTCATTAATGTTTCTCCACTTTTTCTGAGAGCTGTTCATCTAAATGTTACTCTGATACACTTGAACGTAGTTGTTTATTCCTCTTCAGAAATTAATTGCAAAAACTTATTTGACAAGTTTTTTTCCTAAGAATTAGAAAATCATATTTGGCTTGTGTTGTCAGCACCCGTATGAAGCAAATTTTTGTTTCCTCACATTACATGTAATTTTTTTTGTTCTGTAGTTTAAAATTTAGAAAAGAATATGCAAAGCAATTTTGTTTCATATCTCCTAAGTATTTATATCATATAAATAGAACCAGTTTCATGGTAGAATAGTTTGCAAATTGTTTTTTTCCCTTCTCCTACATTAGGTAGCTGTATAATAGAATAGTAACAAGGAATGAAATTCTGATATGCTGTTAGATATGTTTTTATAGACAGTGTAATGTTATGCGAGTGTTTTAACTTAGTTTCCTTGTTCTTTTTTGCCTCTATTAACTGTAGGACGTTTTGTATTCTGTTAGTGTCTTCAATATGGTATGCTTTAGTCAATATATTTTTTGAAGTATGTTTACCGTGCATTGATAGGCATGTATTCATTTTAGGAAAAAGAGGAAATTGCCAGACGGTTCTCCTTTTTTCAATCATGTTATCATAGCACGGAGTGAAACAAACATGTATTTTTTTTTATTTCTGAACATTGCAGTTAACAGTTTCGTCATTGTATATGAAGAAATGAATCATTTTATTTTTACTAGCAGTTACGCTTTTCTACTGACTTAGCCATGCAAGACAGAGATAATTATAATGCTGATGGTACTACAAGTTTAAAATCTTGGTTTTGAGCCCCTTACAGTGATGCATTTATGCTATTCACTATGTTAATGGGAGATCCATAATTTACATTTTCTTCTATACTTTAAATATGGAGATACTAAAAAAACCCCTGGTTATTCCTTGTAAACGATATATTTTGACAAAAATGTAGTAGTATCCCAAGTGTTACGTATTATGTGACTTAATAAAATTTAACCATTAACTGGAAGCTACTTGAGCTAGCTTTTCCACGTTTAGATGTTCAATGGAACACCTAAATGTGGAAAAGTTGTGGCCTGTCATTTGTCTTAAGGTACATAAGGTATATTTTTGTTGTTATTATGATCAGCAAAGCATGGCACTAGTCCATGATAATTAAATGGAAGAAAGCAACAGCAACAAAACTTTTATATGTCTGATCATCAGATTAGAAATAAATACCTCATTAATTTTTGAATATTGCAGTGCCAGCTAAACATTTACTCAGATAATTAAGTACAATTATGATGATTTGCATTTCATAGTGAAGCTTTAAACTTACAGCATCAGTAGTGCCTTGGAAATTGTCACAGAGTAGGAAGCCTTCAGGGAGTCCTTTAATATAAAATAGTAATTAATTTTGTTTAGCAATCATATAGTGAAATCTCTATGCCACTTTAATATGTCTTCTCCTTTTCCCTTACGTGGTAAAAAAAAATTATGAAGGTGTAAACCCATTACTTTTAAGAATATCTGTTTGAAATTACATGCTGTTCTCACTGTAGAAGTGTTTCATGTAGATTTGTTTTGCATACTGCAGCACTTTCCTGGAGCTGGTTGACAGAACAGATTTGATGTGCAAGCTCTGCAACACTTGAGAGACTTGTCAGCAGGTGGAGCTCAGTACCAGAAGACTAGTTAAGACTGAATAAGCCAAAGCTGTTAGCATGAACTTGTGAGAGATACACAGGGCAGAAGCAAGCTCAAGCATTATGGTACAGCCATTGGGATGTTGTAATGCCTTGTATCAGTAGAGTTTCAGGCTTAAAACTGTACAGCAGAAAATGAGTTTATCTGTTGTAGTATAATGACTTGAAAAAAAAAACCCAGACGTTCACTTCATATCTAATTGCTTTTGGTTTTTGTTATTCCTTTTTAAAAGGTTTCAAAGATGTTATCCTTAGAGATTGCTTTAAAAGTAAGATAAGCCAGCTTTTGGTGAAGGTTGTGGTAATTAAAAAATTAGGTCTCAGTCTTTTCGGAAGGAAAAAATACTAAATACATGAAACAGAGCTAAAGTGCAACTTTATATGTTTGTAAATTATTCTACCTGATATGACTGTTTTATATTTCCTTCCTTGCTTTCTAGAATCCAAGACTTGGTGCTGTAATTAATATGATCAACAAACCAATAGCCAGAGTCATCTTCTGCAGATTTGCATTTGAAGTGAATGTGTTCAGAACACTCACCAAAATAGAAATTTACAAATTTATTTAATGTGTATGTTTTGATTTTTTTACTGTCAGTTACATATATATGAAAGAGGCTTTGCAGGAGTTTTTTATTTGATTAAAGATGCTTCGTTGCATGCATTTCAGATGTTGGATCATAAGGTCCTGAAACATATCTGCTGAGATAACTACCACAGTCTTGGGGGTTCCTTTCCCCTGCTGTCTCAGACTATGCAGTTCTTTATTTTAAAAGAGATGCAAGGAAGTGATTGCCTTCTGTGACAGGCCATTGCAGCAATAGCAGCAAGCATAACAGTAGAGATAAATTTGTCATACTTCTTACTGATTCAGAAGAATAGACATGTTCTTATGCTCTGTAATGCATCAACAAACATCTCCTTTATCCGTCCATGTAAGTAATTCTCTACTGATTTTAGGCTCATGACATTTATATAAAACTAAGATTGTATCAGAGCAGGTAGGGGAGCCCTTCACAGTGATTTGGTTTATATATTTATAAATCTTGTACACTTCCACCATGTTATTGCAAGATTTTAACTTTCTTGTCAGTAGACTCAGGGCCAGAGTTAGTTTGTGCAGCATTGGTATCCTTATCCTTTCTTTTTATTTTAGTCTCTGCTAAGGAAATGCTGCCAGTGCAGTCATGCTGTAGAAATTTTGCCTATTTATTCATAAAAGACCTGGAAATAAACAGGTTTTTTTGGTGGTTGCCTGGACAGCTGAAGTTCAGTTTTGTTTATGGCCACTTTCCAAGCTTTCTGGCTTGGGCCTGTGTTTCTGGCTTACAGCCAGAATTTGACATGGATTGAAAGTGTCCCAAATGTCAGATGCATTTAGGAAGTGTGGAGAGGATGAATTCTATTAATCTTTCTTGCATAGTGAATATGTTCTAGCTTCTGTTTCTTCTTTTTGTAAATCCCAACTGCCTGATGGACATATATCAGAGGAAGAACAATGCAAAAGGAGATACTAATGTAGTAGATAAAACCAGTCATACTTTGTTCCACTGACTGGTCCAGAATTTACAGGATGAGACATCAGTGGAGCTGTCGAGACTCTTGCCACTGAGCATGCCTAGAAGCTTCTGAAGTAAAAGATTGGACTACGTTCACACACTAAGGCTCAGAACTTATGTGTTTCTTAAGGTTAGTGTATTATCTATCAAAAAAGTGTTGAGAAATAACCTGGTCTTGGGGAAAAGCAAAATTACAAGTGTAAGCAAAATTTTTGAGGAATTGAGGGAGGTGGATCATTCAGAGAAACAGAACTCTTAGAATACTTAATGTGCATAATTATACCCTCTCTGTATGATGGAGACTTATAACCACTTGAGATAAGTACATAGACCTCTCTTGAACTGCCAAAAATACTTCAAGAGCTTTCATTTCTTCCTTGAGGGAGCAGGCTTCACCGTGGTACTGTTGGAGAACTTCATACCCACTGGGGATTTGTTATTTCAGTCAGAAACTTTCCTGATCCACAGAGAAGATTCATATGGTATCCAGCATATGTTTCTCTGTGTGCTGGGAGAAAAGTAGTAATTCTTTGCCAGAATCATCATCATTACCCTCTTGCATCTTTTTCATTGTGATGGAACCGAATTAGTGTGATTGCTAACTTCTCATAGCCTCTAGGCAATGCACAGGAAATAATGTGATAGAATTTGGCTGCTTTAAATCACTTCTCCACTTTTCTCTCTTCCTTTTTAAGTGGCTGGTTAAAAATACCATTGTCCTTAAAGGCAATTATTATGCTTCTAGAACTCCTAAAATGTGCTGTAAAATAATTATTGGAATTAGGATTTATGGTCTTAATGTAGTGTCAGTGGTAGTTTTTTGCCAGATTGAAGTGTATGATTTTATGCTTAGCTTCTGGGTTTTTTCTGCCATGTGGGGAAGTTCTCGCCTTCTACAGACTTGAGAAACCAGAATGGCAATCCAATTTTCAGACCACTGTTGTTAAGTTACAGAGCTGTTTTTTTGTACTCCTTTTTTATTTTTTTTTTT